>PVHX01017477.1:0-39916 GCA_004024805.1 Geosciurus inauris | reverse complement strand
GATGGCACACCAACATGTTAACGTGATCTGGGGACACATGGAGCTAAATAAGACATATTGCTAAAATTAATTTCAACTGTTTCATTTTCCTTTTTCCCCCTGTGGCTACCAGTGAGATTCTAGATCACTGTGGCTAGCAGTATATTCCTAGTGGGCAGTGCCCAGGTGATGACACCGAATTGTCGCTTTTTCACTGACCACCAGAGGGCACTGTGTCCCTGCAGCAGGGTCAGGAGAGCTGGAATCTGCGGGAAAAGGAAGTAGTTCTGCCAAACCGTTGGTCCTTTGTGGTTGCTAAGTTCTTAAGCTCAGACCTGTTTGCCACCCAACATTTTTACCATCGAAGGGACACAGATCTGCACTGGGTGAGGATTCTGCTCCACCTCTACCCTGTTTTATCTTGCCAAAAGGGCAAGAGAATTAGGCTTCTGGTCCCCCACCACGTCTGCAGCACTTATTGGACACCTGTTGCGTACTGCACTCTATTTTCTTGAGGCAATTCCCACCCCACACACCAGTTCATCCCAACAGATGAGAATGTTTTTCTTTCCCTTTTCCCAAGTGAGAAAACTGAAGCTCAGAGAGGGAAAGCGAGTTGTCCAAAGTGGCCCCACTGGGCCCAGGCCTTCCCACCCAGCTCTGCCTGGCTCCAATGCCTCTAGACTCCTTCCCCTGGTCAGCTGCCTCCCAACCTCTAATAAACTCCCTGAGAAGCACTGGGCAGACGCAGCGGCGAGGACACTCTTCATCTGTCGGGATCGGGCTGGCTCGCTGGAGCAGTCAATGATTAATTCTGAATTTTGCCCATTAATCACCGTGGCAGGAGCCAGAGTGCCTGGAATCCCAATCCTGAGCCTCCGTGCCCCTGGGCAGCCTGGAGCCAGTCACAGAGGTGGCAAGAACTGGGGCAGGGGAGGAGCCCCGGGAGGGAGGCCCGTGCTCCTGGTGCTACATACCATGCGCCCAGACAGCAACCAGACCAGTCTCAGCCTTCACGGTGCCCACAGGCTAGCAAGGAAAACACACGTTGAATGAATAATATAAATAATTAATGTCACAGTGGAATGAACAGGGTGTCCCGAGAATACAAAGCCAGGGAGCTGGTCTGGGGGCCTCCTCAGGTTAGCAACTGGAAAGTGCAACTTGAAGGATCATAGGTGGGGTGCAGGGGCTCCACGGGCAGAAGCAGCATGTTCAAAGGCCCTGTGGTCTCCCATCTGGGGCGGCCCACCTGAGATCCCGAGGGCAGAGCCCAGAACCCTCGCTGTGCGGCCAGCAGCCTTCAGTGGATAGCCAGGGGCCCTCACCGGAAGAGGTAGGCAGGTTTCCCTGATGACCCAGGGATGCTGGCAAAGCTGCTCCTGCCCCAGCTGAGTCAGAGGCTGAGTAGCAGCTTTGTTTGTTTTTTTGTTTTTTTTATTTTCCTTTCGACTATTTTCCCCAGAGGATTTTTCAACCCCAAGGGGCACCAGGATGAGTCAGGGTTTCTCCGTCAGGAAGAAGCTCCCGCTGCCCTCCACGCCCTCTCCAGACAGGTGGCAAAGGCCCTGGGGAGGCCCCGCCCGAGTTCATCTGAGGGAAGGTTGGGCCAGGGGTTTCCGGCAGCCCCCTGGAACCCACCCCACAGCTCCTACACTTTCTGTTGACCATGGGCCCCATGAGGGCAACAGCTGAGTAGCCTGGTCACCACACTGTCCCCAGCCCTCTGCGGTGCCGGGGTTGGACCCAGGCCCTGAGCATGCAGGCACCGACTGCAGAGCTGCACCCAGCCCGGAGGGGAGGCTCAGACCAGAGGCCTGCTCTGCAGGGGGTCTGGGAGAGGACACACACCCAGGGGCAGGGACAACAGAGGTCAGGAGAGGGCCAGGGCCTGGCTGAGGTCCTGCGATTTCCGGCTGAGCTTGGAGCCTCCTCTGGGAACCGCCTGTGCCCCCCACCCCAGGAAAACTCCTCATCCACCTCCTCGTCCACCTTCTCCCAGCCCCGGGAGGTGGCCAGTCCAGGCCCAGGCAGAGGCGGCTCCTCCCTGGGCCACCCGGCTGCCAAGTCTCACCCGAAACTCCAGGCGGCCCAGACTTGCCCGGGTAGGGCGGGAGCTGAGGCGAGTGGGCGGCCCCCTCCCCACTGCCGGCTCAGGGCCCTGGCCAAGGAGGGGCCCAGGGGCCGCAGCCAAGTCGGGAGGGTGAACTTGACTTTGTTTTCAAACCTTTTATTCAGTACATGCGCAAAACAGCCCCCCAGCCCACAGTCTGCTGGTGGAGGCGCAGACCTCCCGGATCTGCCATCTGTGGCTGGGACAGGACTGACCCAGGGCAGCGGGCGTCCAGGGAGAGGGGGAGGCTCCCGGAGGCCCCAGGAGACCTGGCCTTGAGGGACAGAGAGTTTGTCAGGGAAGGTGGGACAAGTCACTGGAGGGGAGGGCCCAGGGCTGGAACTGACAGCAGGACAAAGCAGGATCCAGCAGCTGCCCTTCAAGGTCAAGGCCAAGAAGCCCTGGTGTTCCCAGGCCCTGCCCAGCCGCGTCAGGCCTGGAAGAGGGTCTCCGACTCCAGAGCCGTCCTCTGCCCTGCCCCCGTTGCCCCGTGATGACATGCGGGGCAGGGGATGCTCTCCAGCGTGCTGTGTGACGGAGGCCAGCCCCCGAGGGACGGGAGGCCCTGAGCTGCTCGTCTTCCTGTGGGGCCTGCAGGCCTTCTGCAAATGGAGGGCGAGAGAAAGGAGGAAAAGGCACCCAGGCAGGAGGGCAGAGGGTCTGGAAGAAGAGAAAGGAAGGGGCAGGGGCGAGGCAGGGGCGCTGCAGCTCCCGCCCAGGCATCCCCAGGGGACAGGTCCCACATTATCATTTCAGACCACGCGGGAGCCGGCGGGCTTAAGAAATGGGTGGCGATTTGCATGCGATTTGCATGCGATTTGCATACTGTTTGTTAAATGTCAAGACGCCCTGAAAACGCTCTCCCCACCCACCCGTCCCACCTGGGCCAGGGGCCCCCAATCCAGGGCTGGGGCGGGAGTCCCAGGCCAGCGCCCTGGGCAAGCCGAAGTCCACGAGGAACCTGGCGGCCACCTCCCTGCAGGGGTCGGCCTCCTGCGTCCCTGGCAAGCGCCTCGGCCTCCGCTTGCCCTGCAGAGGAGGACGTGGGAAGAGCCCGGGCCTGGGCTGACACCAGGGTACAGGTGGGGACAGAAAGCCCCCCAGGACAGGGGACAGAAGACCAGAGTCTCCAGCACAGCAGCCCTGCCTGCAGGAGGGAAGTGGGGTCCCTCCTGCCACCTGTCCCCACCTCCCCTGGGAGCTGGTGGGAGGGAAGGAGCGGCCCTGGGGACAGCGCGGCTCCCGCTCTGGAACAGGCCAGGCCTCCGCCGCCCTGGGCCCTGCGGCCAACGTGACCAAGATTAAAGCACTATCTCTTACCAGCTCCTGCGCCTCCGGCCTGTGCGCCCCGCCCGCAGCCACCCTGCACAGGGCAGATGGGAGGTCCCGAGGCCCCGCGTCCTGGAGGCCCAGCCTCCCCACAGCGCTGCATGACCCAGCTCACGTCTGGCCGGCCAGAGCCCACGCGGGGGAGAGGGGGACACGCGGGGACTCGGAGGGAGCACCATGTAGCCTTCGAGAGCCAGCCCAGGGCTGGGGCCACCAGGTCCCCGTCATTTGAGGCTTGGTGAGTGTTCATGGCAGGAGGCGGTGGGCGCCCCAAAGGGGACAAGTGCCAGCAGGCGATCGTGTCCAGACAAGTGTCCAGGCGATTTCCTGGAGGAGGCTGCGCTCGGCTGCGTGGTGAGGGGGCTCCAGGCAGGGGTAGCTGGGGCAGGTGTGGCCGTCACATGGGTCCATCACATGGGTGCAAGACAAGAGGGAACTTCACGGGGTCCCCTCTGGCTGTCCACAGGGAGGAGACTCAGCCTCAGGTCACATCACAGCTGGGAGGCCACGGCTCTCCCGGGGGCTGGTGAGGGACGGGAAGTCCTAGGTCAGCGTTGGGGACAGAGCTCCGTCAGGAGTGTGTGAAGCATTAGCGGCAGCCCAGAGTCCCGGGTCTCGCCTGAACCCGGGAGCCCGGGACCTAGGACAGTGGCAGAGGGGAAAGGCCATTTCCACCCAGGCCGCGGGAGGGTGACCAGCCCTTAGGTCAGTGTCATCCCCTTTTCCCTAACAGCCCTGATGTGGGCTGCGGTACCTGCATCCCACCCCCATGTCCCTGTGCCCTCCAAGAGGGACAGGAGTGGCTTCCAGGGGCACCCCTGCCCCCGCTCTGCTGTGTCACGCCACCGGGTGGCAGTTTCAGGAATTGCAGGCAAAGAGGGCAGTGAAACCAAACGTGCCAGTGAAGCCGAGGCTTCCCTACAGGAGGGCAGCACAGAGCCCAGAGGGCACCCCAAGGTCACACAGCAAGCTGGGGCAGCACTGCTCAGAGCCACTTCCCTTAGGCCAGCATCTCCACCCCAAGGGCAGGTGACAGTCAACAGAGACCTGTCCCTTCTTGTCTCTGGCCCTGTTTCTGCTAAGGTCCCCTCTGAGCTTCAGGCCCTGACCCACCTGGAGTGAGGTGCAGGCTCCCATGCCCACGCCCGCCAGCTCTTTCCTCAGCACCTGGAGCCCCATCGACACAGCTCCGCCTCCTCCACCCAGACTACCTGAGGAAGGGGACAGACAGACAGGCTTCAGACCAACGCAGCCCTTGCCCCAGGCGTCCCACGCACCTGCCAGGACACGCTCCGGTCACGGTCATTGCGAGTGCCAGAACGTCCTCAACAGTCACTGCTGTTTCTTGAACGCCTACTATGTGCCGAGCACTGCCCTGGGAGGACTGCAGTGAACAGGGCAGACCGTGCCCTGCGGAGAGCAGTCAGCGGAGGCGGGTGGGATGCAGCTCTATATCAAACAGGCCAGTGGGAAGGTTGGCGAAGACCTGGCCTCTGAACAAAGGCTTGAAGGAGTGGGGGAGGGAGGGAGATGGGTATCTAAGGAAAAAGCACCCCAGGCAGAGGGCGCCAGTGCAAAGGCCCTGGGGCAGGACTGAGCCTGGCGTGTTGGAGGCACAGGCGGAGCCTGTGACTAGACCAGAATCTGGGCCTGGGTGGGCAATGCTGGGGCTGGACTCTGGTTCTGACAGTGGCTGCTGGGATCGTCTGCAGGCAGCTGCAGGAGTTGGGAGGAAGGGGGTTCTGGCCGCACCAGTGAAATGATAATAGAAATAACAGCCACGGGTGTCCCCGCAGTGGAGCAGGCGCAGGGATGGAGGCCAGGCTCCGGGCTGGGCTCAATGCTCCCTCTGCCTCCCACCGAGCCGGCTCTACCCCATCTCCCACATGGAAACCAGAAAGAATGTGGAGGAGCCCCGGGGCCTGGACGGCCAGCGGGTGCTCTGTGCAGACCTGTCCTGGAAGAGGTCATATCTGTACTTCACAGTTTAGAAACTGGAGGTGACAGGCCAGCAGAGGGTTGAGGAGGGCACCCGTGGGAGGTGCAGGAGGCCCGGGTGCGGCCGAAGCCAACAGGGTGGGTGTCCCCCTCTTCTCAGACGGGCAGCAGGGGCCCTGTCCACCTCTGTGTCTGTGCATAGCTCCAGGCTCAGAGCCCACTTGAGGCCCAGAGAGGCTGGGTGCACGGCCTGGGACACACAGCCAGAAGGTGGCAAAGGAGAGAGGGCCAAGGCCACGTCCTCCCTGTCTGCTGGGGATACACTCTGGAGCTCTGCCATCAAGAACACAGGACAAGCCGGGCGCGGTGGTACACGCCTGTAATCCCAGCACTTGGGGAGGCTGAGACAGGAGAATCGCGAGTTCAAAACCAGCCTCAGCAACGGTGAGGCTCTAAGCAACTCAGTGAGACCCTGTCTCTACATAAAACACAAAATAGGGCTGGGGGTGTGGCTCAGTGGTCGAGTGCCCCTGAGTTCAATCCCTGGGACCAAAAACAAACAAACGAACAACAAAAAAACCAGAACACGGGACAGAACACCAGGGCAGGAGCCCAGAGAAGGCCAAAATTGTCCCCTCCGAGGCTCCCTCCAGACTCTGCTGGCGCCTGGTCACGGACACCTCCACCCTGGTCTTCTGACACCCACGACCCCCCAAGCCTGTTGCCCTGTAGTTGCCAGAACAGCCTGCGGGCACCTGACTCAGGGCCCTCCTCTGCCCACAGCCCTCCAGGGCTCCCGTCTCCCTCGGGGTCAAAGCCCAGGTCCTCCCACAGCCCACAGGCCCTGCTCAACCTGCTGTCCCCTCCCTGGTCACCAGGCCCGCTGTGCTTCCAACACCCTCCTGCCCCGGGGCCTTTGCATGGCTGTGCCCTCTGCCTGCAGCGCCCCCCTGCTGTGGGACCCCCTCAGGTCCCCCTATGGCCCCCCAGCCTCTGCTGCCAGGGCAGCCATGTCTCGGGACTCTCCAGGTCCCCAAATTGCTCACAGCCACTGTCACAAACTAGCCTTTGATGACATGTGCATCAGTCTCTCCCCGACTGGACTGCAGGCTCCCTGAGGGCCCAGCCCAGAGTCCCTGGGTCCCACTAGATGACAGAGCCCAGCAGAGGGTCTGGCACATGGCAGGCGCTGGCTCAATGCTTCCGGCACACTGAACGGCTATTTTCCGGAGTTTGAGGGTCGTTCCACTGCCAGGAGTACGTCTCTCAGCCCCAAGCCTGAACCCCCACGCCTCGTCAGCCCACCAGCCTCCCTTGTCCCCAGACACCTTCCTGGACAGGGCCCAGCACGGGCTCTCCCACCCTGTTGCCAGCCTCCCAGAACAGAATGGCACCTGAGGCTCCTGCCCTCAAACTATGTCCCAAGCTTGGTGGACAGAGCCTTTAGGGGCCCTGGTGAACGTGGCAGCCTATTCCTTCCCTGCTCAACACCTCCAGGTACGTCTGAAGCTCCATGAGCAGCCCTGGACCCTCTGCCACCACCTACCCACCTTGCCAAGAACTAGCTGCCACTCAGCTCCCAGAGAGGCCACAGCCTCTGAATGTGCCGTTCCATGGCCCAGAGCACTGCTCCGCAGACCCCACCTGAGATGGCAGACCCCATCCTCAGGCACCTTGGCCAGGGGACTGCTCGGGAGGCCCTAGGTGGCCAGGTCCAAGTGTGGGCAGCAAGTTTCAGTAAAAAAACTGGGGAGACAAGTGCACAGAAAAGAGACAGAGACACACAGACAAAGCAGAGACAGAGATGGACAGAGACAAAGGCAAACAGGAGCTGGGGCCACACCTGTGATCCGGGCAGCTTGGGAGGCTGAGGCTGGAGGATCGCAGAGTCAAGGCCAGCCTCAGCAACTTAGCAAGGCCCTGACTCAAAATAAAATATGAAAAGGGCTGGGGGTTGGCTCAATGGTTAAGGACCCCTGGTAGCAAATAAGAGGGAGGGAGGGAAGGAGAGAAGAAAGAGACACAGAGAAAGAGACGCACAGAGGGGTGGAGACATGAAACCGAGAGAGACACGGAGAGAAAAATGGTGAAAAGGAGGGGGTGACGGGGACCAGCATGGAGAGCAGCGGGACCTGCGCCCTGCGGGAGCCCAGGCACACAGCTAATGAGGTCCGGGGAGTCACGGAGGCCCCACGAGGCCGCCGCTCTGCCCAGGTCCCGCCCGCCAGCCGCCCGGGCCACCTGGGGTCGCTGACCAGCAGCAGCACCGAGCCGTCCTGCAGGCGCGCGTCGCGCACCGTCTGGTGGTCGCGCAGCGGGCGCGCGTTGTAGTAGAAGGTGCGCTTCCAGGAGCTCACGCCCTGGCCCACCAGCTGCGCGCGCAGGTCGCTGAGCGTGTCCCGCGGCCGCACCGTGAGCGGCAGCAGCAGCGCCTCGTCCGCCAGGTGCACCTTGATGTGGTAGCGCTTCCAGCGCCACAGCCCGCGCCGCAGCCCCTCCATGGCGCCGGTCCACCGGCCCGGGTGCGGCGAGCAGCCCAGGCCGCGCCCACGGGGATATGTAAATGACGGCGGTCACGTGGGGGGAGGTGCCAGGGAGCGGCGGGGCCGGAGCCTCCTGGAGGAGGTGGCCTCCCAGCCAGTTCTGAGGGCCTGAGCCTGCGCCCGGGGTCAGGGATCAAGGCGGCTCCGGGCTGAGGACGTGCAGACGCGCAAAGGCCCTGGGGCACGGAGCCGGGCATGTCTGCGGCAAGGAGGAGCCTGCGTAGCTGGAGCAGAGCGGGCGCCGGGAGCGCAGGGAGGGGCTGCGCGGGGCCGTGTGGCCTGCGGAGGACTTGGGCTTTTCCTCCTTGGTGGGCAGGCCCTGAGCAAGGGGCTGGGTACGCTCACCCAGCCTCTGCCTGATCGCGTCCGGGCTTGGCTGCAGGACCATGGACCTTGCCCTTTAGGGCCTCCCAGTTGGCAGAGGGGACGCAGAGCTGCACACTATCCTCTACTCAGGTGGTCAGGGTCTGAGTAGAGGACAGTGCCCTCTGGGACCTCAGCTGGGAAAACCCAGGAGATGAGGATGGTTCCCCAAAGAGGTGGGTTTTCCAGCTGGGGTTTCGGCAGATGAGCAGGAGTCCGACCCTCCCACCAGGGAGGCAGTCGCCCCTCATCACTAAGCAGACTGTACATGGTGAGCCTAGTGGTTGGGTCGGGGAGGCTCCCACAGAGCAGGGGGCCTCCCACCCCACTTCCCTGCCATCCGCCAGACCCTGGGATCCCTTCCTCAGGCCCCACCAGCCCCTCCAGTCTCACTTGACAAGCTCCCTCTTCCTGGAAGCCTTCCCAAGTGACCCATTCCCAACGGGCCAGGACTGGCCTGTTCTAGGTGCCCAGGACGCTGGCTTGGCCTCAGCCATGCCAAATCTGCCCTTGGCCAGTGGAACAACCCCTCCAGCAGCGGACACTGTGGCCTCAAATCCAGGCCCTGCCCCACGCAGGCTCCTCAATCAGGAACTGGGCCTCCCTGGGCCTCGGTTTCCCTGACTGCAGCAGGGTGGGCGTGAGGACCAGGTGGAGGCTGTGAGGCGCTCTGGGGGCTCCTGATGTGCGGTCACTGGCTGATTCGGGGATTCTCAGGGTGGATCCCCCTTAGTTCTCACATAACCTCATCTCCATTTCACAGACGAGGAAACTGAGGCAGGGGGAGGACAAGTGACTTCTCCAAGGAGCACAGAAAAGTGAGAGAGCCAGGACTCAAACGCGGCACCCGGCTGCAGACTCGGCCGTGTCCCCCACCACACAGCCGTCACCCACCCCACCAGCTGTCAGACTTCAGACGGTACTTTTTTTTTGTACTGGGGATTGAACTCAGGGCAACTTGAGTCTCTGACGACAGCTGTTGACGTGTGTCCATCAGTGTGTCCCCTCTGGGAACTTATCCAAGCGCACAATCCACACACCCAGCAGGTACGCGACACCCACAGCAAGTGAGCTGGCTTCATCCTGAGCTCACAGAACAAGGGGGACATGGAGGCCCAGAGGACGAGAGGCAGGATCCAGGAGGAGGCGGGCAGGCAGGCTCTACCTGCAGAACCAGGTCACCAGGGCCGGCCTCCTCCCTTGACAGGCTGCGCTCAGGCCTCACCCATTCAGCCTGCTAGCACCCAAGCAGGTCAAAGGGAGGCCCAGGGACGCCTGGCTGGGACAGACGGGCCAGGCCGCCACACCCTGCCTCGTGCCCATTGGAGCCACCCCGCGTAATTGTGACTTTCCTGACATTGTCAGGAAAAGCAGGTCCTCTGCCTGGGCAGCTGGGTTGGCTGGATCGTGGCCTCTGTCCCTGAGACACTGGCCGTCTCAGGCCGTCGTGGCCCAGGCGGACAGCGGCAGGTTCTGAGAACACTTGAGCTCACGAGTGCAGAGGCTCGGGATGGCGACCTCTAGAACCCTGACCTCTGGAGTCTGAGAGGCCCTAGGCCCCTAGACAGTGAGCCTTCCTCCTGAACATTCTAGAACCTCAGGGCTCTCCACCACGCACAGAGGGCTCTTTTCTGTCCTTGTTCTTTGATGCCGGGCATGGAGGCTGAGGCCTCGGGCAGGCTGGGCAAGCTCCCGGCCATGGACCCACATGGCCTCTCCATGTCATTCTTTTTTTTTGGTGCCGGGAATTGAACTCAGGGGCACTCGACCACTGAGCCCCATCCCCAGCCCTGTTTTGTGTTTTATGTAGAGACAGGGTCTCACTGAGTTGCTTAGCACCTCGCCGTTGCTGAGGCTGGCTTTGAACGCGCTATCCTCCTGCCTCAGCCTCCCAGAGTGCTGAGATTACAGGCGTGAGCCACCGCACCCGCCCCCTCTATGTCATTCTGAGACAGGGTCTTGCTAAGGCATTGTGTAGGCTGGCCTGGGACTTGCAATCCTCCTGCCTTAGCCTCCGGAGGGGCTGGGTGGCAGATGTGACCATGTGCCCGGGCCCTAGCAGGGCTGTGAGCAGCAGCAGCTGCACCGCCCTTCAGCTGGGTCAGGGCAGATGGGGCAGCAAGGAGCTTCGGGGCTGCGAGGGCTCAGGGGACGTGAGGAATCCCCTTAGAAAACAGGTTGCCAGGGGCTAGGCAGCAGGGATGGGCTGCGCCCATCCACTCTGCAGGCAGATGCCGGGCGGGGTCCAGGGGACCAAGTTGCCCTGCCTGTAACCTGCCCGCCATCCTCAGCACCAGACACCCCACAAGCCCAGAGACTCAGCCCCAGGACATGGAGTGCGGTTCTCGTCCAAGACTACCCCTGGGTCGGTCTCCAGGAGGACAAGAGGAGTCGGCGAAATTCGTTTTTCCCAGCACTTAGGGAGGCTGAGGCAGGAGGATCGCGAGTTCAAAGCCAGCCTCAGCAACAGCGAGGCGCTAAGCAACTCAGTGAGACCCTGTCTCTACATAAAACACAAAATAGGGCTGGGGGTGTGGCTCAGTGGTCGAGTGCCCCTGGGTTCAATCCCCAGCACCAAAAAAAAAAAAAAAAATTGGATTACAGGGCCTGGGGCTGCGGCTCAGTGGCAGTGTGTTCGTCTCTCATGTGTGAGGCACTGGGTTCCATCCTCAGCACCACATAAAAAATAATAAAATATTTTTAAAACATTGGGTTACAGCTGGGCGCAGTGATACACACCTGTCATCCCAGGGACTTGGGAGGCTGAGGCAGGAGGATGGCAAACTGGACGCCAGCCTGGGCAACTTAGCAAGACTTTGTCTCAAAATGAAAAGGGCCAGGATGGGCTCCATGTAGAGCACTTGCCCAGCGTGTACGAGGCCCTGGGTGCCGTCCCAGCACCTCAAGAAGAAGAAAGAAAACAACGAGGTCATTTCCCCAAAGTCACTCAGGAAGGTAGCAGCACAGGAGAGCGTGGGGTGCTGGGCCGGTGGCTTCGAGGACCGGGAGTGGTTTGGATTTGGGGGGAGTCAGCCAGGCCCGCAGGTTCTGATCGACAGGCCAGGAACCCCGCAGCACTGACCTGGTCCTGAGCGAGGGCCTCACCCCAGGCTGCAGGCGCCGGAGGGAGGCAGCTCCACGGGCGGGGGCGGGGCAGGTGGCCGTCTGTGGCAGGTGAGATGAGACGGGAGGGGACGTTCTACTAATGCCAGGCAGCATCAACAGCCACAGGGCAGCGGGGTCGTCCCTCGCACTGCTTCTCCCGATGGCCAGGGGCACAAGACAGGGGCATGGCCACCCCTACCACATAGACAAAGACGCAGAGCGCAGGTGAAGCCGGCGGACGTGGACACACACAGCCACACGTGCGCTCACAGGACACACCCAGCAGGAGGGTCACACACTGCAAGACCCGCACAGGACATGCACACGCAGGACCCAGGGCCTTGGCCTGGGGCGCTTGGGAGACCCTCAGGCCTCCACTGTGTCCCAGGCCTTCTGCCCAGGGGTGGCCCGCCAGGGCACAAGCAGGTGGGGAGCGCAGCATGGCTCTCGGGCGCCACCCGGTGGGCAGGGCCTGCACCTGTGCTTGCTCCCTTTCTCTGCCCCCAGGCCTCCCTAGTCCAGAGCCTGTGTCCCTGTCTGCATTTGAACTAGGTGACTCCAGTGACCCCTCCTGCACACCCCACAGCAACGGCGTCCCGTCCCCCCATGGCGCCTTGGCTCTTGCTGGGGCCTGGTGGCAGATGCCGTCCACCTCGCACGCTCTGGCTTTTGGGGCAGGCCCCTGAGGGACCCAGCAGAGGCTGGCCCCACGCCCAGCTCACCCCACCCCTGGGGGTCCCCGTGGCCTGGGGAGGGTGGAAACAGCGAGGATTCGGACCCCCAGCAGGGGGGCTGGAGAGAGCCACCGACAGTCGTCCTGAACCCCTTGAGGGCTGACCTCTCCAGGGCAAACTGTGGCAGCCCCTGTGGCCTTCAGGCCGGCTGCCCCCTGCCCTCAAGCGCCCTGTGTGCCGTGTGGTCCGTCCGAGGTGCGGCACCCCTTCCTGCCTGGGCGCCCCACACGGGCCATGCCCGGTGCAGACATGCTCCCCCAGGGGGCCAGCCTCTGCCCACCACGGAGAGCAGGCCCTACGGGCGCATGGGTCACGGCCACGCCCCTGGCGCCGAGCCCAGTGCACTGGCCGGGCCGCTCTGGAGGCTTCCTGAGCTGCCTGGGGTCCGCCCGCCCTGCCGGGGCTCCTTCCCGCTGGCCTGCGTCTGGCCTGCGCCGCCACAGCTCTGGCCCCGGTGAAGCCCCAGCGCCCGCAGGAGCCACGAGGCCTGATGCGCAGTCTCTGGCTGGGCATGTGGCGGCTCGGCCGAGTGGCCAAACCATGGCCTTACTTTCAAAATTGCTAACGCGACATTGTGGGTTATGGCCAGTGGTCACCTCTGGCCGAAGGCTGGAGGCCGAGCTTGACCTCATGGGGAGGGATCTCTGGCGAGGTGACCAGGGCTGGTGTGGCCCAGGGCAGGGCGCCGTCCCCAGCGCTGTAAGCAGCAGCCGGGTGGACAAGTGGCTGGAGGCCACAGGGACAGTGCCCGATGCGGGGCCGTGCATGTCCTGGGGTCTGGTTCCCTTGGGGTCCTGTTGTGTGGCGTGGGGATCTGCCCCCACTGAGCTGCGCCCCAGCCCACCGTGCCCGCTTCAGGGTGGGGACGCTCAGAGGCGCTGGGCCACGGTCTCCTGGTCTGGCCTGGCCTGCTCTCGGGCTGGCGGCAGGCAGGAGGCCTTGCCCGGTACCCCCGACACCACATTGTGGCCCGGGGCACTCCGTCCAGCTGGCCGAGCCGTTCAAAGGAGCCACGCCCACGTGAGGGGCTGTGTGGTCCTGTGTCTTTTAACTGAATTGAGACGCCTTTTAATGACGTTGCCTTTGAAATCACTGGGCCAGGAACACGGCAGGCAGTCAGGTGCCCACCCTGCGTGCCCGGGGGCTCCCGCGAAGCGTGTGGAGGTCACCCAGGAGCACCTGAAGCTCGTGAGCACCAAGGCCAGCAGTGGTGACGCTGGCACACGTCTGCAGACGAGGATCCCTCAGTGAGGCGTCCACCTGACTGTGCCCTCCTCCCCTGCCCCTCGAGAAACCAAACCCAACTCAGTACCTTCTACAGGGGCCTGCACAGCACCAGCACTGAGCCCTGGTCCCGTGCCGGGTGGGGCGAACCCAAGGCCTCACGCGCACGGGGAGGGGCTCCGCTGAGCTGTGCTCCAGCCCTTCTTGTATTCTGAGACAGGGTCTCCCTAAGTTGCAGAGGCTGGCCTTGAACTTGTGGTCCTCCTTCCTCAGCCTCCCAAGTGGCTGGGATTACAGGTGTGCACACACCTGACCAAGGAGGATCTTTCATTAAACTACAGTAAAACACAACAGTGACGTTACCATCCCACCATGCTGATTGTACAGCCCAGGGCATGAAGAACATCCACCCGGGGTGACGCCACCTCCCACCCATCCCAGGACTTGCTCTGCAAAGGACCTCTTCCGTCCCACTCAATGGCAGGTCCCGGCCCCAGCACGCACCATCCCACTTTCTGTGAATCTCATGACTCTAGGGACTTGCAGCATTTGGTTCTGGTCTTGGCGCCTGGTGTTTTGTGGTGCTGAGGATGGAGCCCAGAGCCTGGGACATGGGTGGCAAGTGCCACCACTGAGCCACACAGAGCCCTCACTGGAGCTGTGGAGGGTGGCCCAGCTGCTCCTCTAGAACTGAAAGGGAGCCGCCAGGAACCAGCCACTGGGCTCCATGTGCAGGTGCATGAGGGTGGGGACAGGTGTGCCCACAGCTGGACCGCGCCATCTCACAGCAGTGACGGCCGGAACACCCGAGGGTCCTTCCGCAGCCCCTTCCTGCCACGGACCTTGTTCCCCCTGCCTTTCTCTTGTCGGGACTGGGAATGATCTCTCACCAGAGATAAATCAGAAACAAGGAATGGCTTCCTGGCCTTTGAGTGGATGGAGTCTGGGTCTGTCCTTAGTGCTGGACAGTGGAGGTACACTCTCTGGAGGATGACATGAAGAGGACCTGGGGAGCAGGGCGGTGCCCTGGGAGCCGGCTCGTCCAGCCCACGCACTGCCCAGCTCCTTCACTCCCTCGGGGACGTGACGCTGCCCGTACTGCTGGGTGTGGAGGGGCATGATGGTAAACCCAGGCGCTCAGGAGGCTCAGGCAGGAGGATCCCAAGTTTGAGGTCACCGAGTTAACTTAGTGAGGCCCCATCTCAAAATAAAATAAGAGGGCTGGGGTGCAGCTCAGCTGTGGAGCGCTTGCCAGCATGTGAGAGGCTGGCTCCGACCCCAGTACTGCGACAAATGACCACGGAAGCCCACCAGGCCACGCCCGCCCTGCACAAGTGCAGGTCTGCGCGCAGGAGGCAGGAGGCTGCCCGCCAGGCCTTCAGGAAGGTTCTGAACCAGTGCGCCCCTCAGTCCACCCAGAAGGCCCCTGGGCATCAGCACTGAAGGGCACAGGGGCTCGAGCTGACCCTCCAAGTCGCTTGCTCACATCTCACCCCGGGACTCCAGAAGGGGTTGCTGCAGATGGAACTCATTCAGACAGACAGGAGCAGGTGGAGCAAGGTGGCCGTGACCCATGCATTGCGAGCATCCCTCTGAGGGAGGACACGGCTGGACAGTGACAGGTACATAGGGAGGAGCTGTGTGCGTGGGGGTGGAGGTCGGGGTGGCACCTCCACAAGCCCAGAAGCAGCAGCAGGTTCTCCCTGGTGGCCTTGGGTCCTGGATCCAGCCTGCAACCTGCAGCGCTGCGTCCCTTAAGTTCCAGGCAGCCCTGCCAACCAGGACGGGTCCCCTGCCCTGCTGTGAGAGGCGGGGTTAGGCCCAGCTCAGCCCTGCGGGACACCTGGCGACCCTGCCAGGAGCTCTTGGTCTGGTGACAGCCAGGAGAGCCTTGGAGCTTGCAGGAAGCCTGAGGGCAGCCCCAGGATGCCACCCTGCCCCCTCCCTGGCAGCCGACAAGACCTCAACACTGGCTGTCCCACCCCAGGCTGGGTGCTCTCAGGCCCCAAATTCCCGTTCCGGATGGGGAGGAGGAGGAGCAGGGACCCTGGGAAGGAGGCCAGTCAGGCTCTCTGGAAAATGACTCCAAGGCCACCTCTGCGGGTGACTCAGCCTTCCCTGCAGCAAGCTGGGCAAGGCTCTCAGGCTGCTTTTAAAACCAGACCCCAGGATGCGGGGACAGCAGGATTGTGCAGGGCCGCCCTAGACCTGGAGGGAAGGGAACGGGTGCCAGCAGGGAGGAGGCACCTGCCTCCCTCCTCCAAGTCTGGTGTTCCTTCAGCCCCGCCCACTCCAGGACCACGGCCACCTTCCACACCAGCCCCGGGAGGCAGCAGTGCAAGCCAAGCGCCCCTGGACTGGGTTGGTGAAAGGGCAGGGAGCCAGCTGCCCCCGCGTGTCTGGCAGGGGCTTTTGAACACTTCTGAGGCCCACCTGGACTTTTTGTGCAGTGCTGGGGATTGAGCCCAGGGGTGCCCCACCCCGAACTACCTCCCCAGCCCTTTTTGAAGCCAAGGCGCTGGTGAACCCCTTGCCTTGGTCCTGTGGCTGGGGTTACAGGCATGCGCGGCCATGCCCAGCACAACGCAGTCTGAGGTCAGAACCGGGCTGTGCACAGGAGCTTGCGTTTTCAGAAAAGGGGGAGGCCCACTCCACCTGCCCAGACCTCAGCCCGCCCGCCCGGGGCGCCCCATTCCCCAGCCAGGGCACCCCTCACTTCACCATCTGGCAGGTGAAGAGACAGGTCCGGGGCGAGGCCTGGTCCGAGCAGCCAGGGTGCAACCCCGGTCCGTGAAGAACACGCGATTCTGACCGCACCGCTGCCACCTCTGAGGCCTGTGCCCTGGCGCAGATGCCTCGACTCCTGGGCCCATTTCTGCACATGCCAGGTGGGGACATAGACGGCCACTCCCTGGGGCAGCGGAGACTCCAGGAGGGTGGTGAGGGAGACAGCCGCCACACAGGCTGGAGGAGGGCCAGTAGCTTCCCAGCTGGGTGGACGCAGCAGGGCACAAGTGCAGGCGTGCAAACCATAGCCGTTTATTAATGGAAGTGGATGCTCGTCAACAGGGGCCTGCGCTGCAAACGGCAGGACGAGAGCACGTTTATTTTTTAAAAAAAGTTCCTACTGCGCTGCCTACAGCATGGCGGCAGGGCTGCTTCCGTCCCCGAGGGTCCACGGTTCCCGGGGCCTCTGCCTACCTGCGAACCCATGGCGTGGGGCTTCAGTAGCGTCGGGTGAAGTGGGGGTACGGGTGAGGGTGGGGGTGAGGGTGGGGATGTGGGACTCTGCTGGCCCGGTCCTGGCTGGCCACTCCGCCACTGTCCAGTCCGCCGCCGGGCACCACATGACCCTGGGAATGTCCAGCATGTGCGAAGCCGCCTCGCCTAGGAACAAAGCCAGAGGGTCCCCTGAAGGCTCTGCCCAGTGGCACAGCTCGGCAGCCTGTGCTCGGACTCTTGTTTTCCTTCCAGGTGAGACAAATGGTCACTGCAGGCTGCATTCCAGGTGACCGAGTGACACTTGCACTAGTGGCAGAGAGCTGCCTTCTGGTTTGCTTTCACAACACCCAACCCAGCAAGCTGATCCCACAGGCAGTCCGGGAGGGGAGGCGCAGCCGCCCGGCTCCTTACCCGGCCACAACGCCCCGGCCCGCTGCGTGCCCTGGCCCCGAGGCTCCAGAAAGGCCCCGCTCAGCACCTGCAGGAGGACACAGGATGTGGACACTGCCACGCAGCCTCTGGCCCCGGGCCCCAGCGCTCCTCGGGAGTACCTTGCCATCGCGCATTCTCCCGGCCTACGGCGCCTGCGTCCACGGCACCCTGCCAGGCCCGGACCTGGTGCTCCTCCAGCCGCAGGTTGTGCTCGGCCCAGTCTCGTCCACCCCTGGCCAAAACAGAAGACAGACACAGCTATCCCGACACGCCCCAGCCACGCTGGGAGGAGGCAGAGTGCTCTCGGTGCTCCACACAGACGGGGCACGGGACCACCAGGAGCATCTCCCCAGAGACACGGCAGAAAGCACGCGGGAGGAGCCACGGGAAACGCGCAGCGCAGGGCTGAGGCGGTCCCGCTCTGGGAGGCGGGCGGCTCGAGTGGTAACGAGGAGGGAGACACTGGGACCTGCGCCCTGGGGGGAGCTGACATGGGGCACCCACCTCGGACATACCCAGGGCTCCTCAAAAAGCTATGAGTGGGGCTGGGGCTGATGGTGGAGGCTTGCCTCGCACGTCAGAGGCACTGCCTTCCATCCTCAGCACCACGTAAAACTAAATAAATAAAATAAAGATATATAAAAAAGAAAAGCTGCGCGTGCCAAGCTTCCAACGCCCCCAGCACTTCAGTGGCATTGACACAGACGTGTTAGAATAGGCTGGGAACGGTCCTCTAGTGTGGACGCGCCGTCACGCTAAGTAACGTTCCTACGAATAATCACTCTTAATTAGTTATCACAGCTATGAACACATACTGCATAACAGGTGCACCTTTTTATAGGTGTCCCACGCCTGGGAGGTTGGGACGCATGAGCAGCCACACCCCGCTGGGGCAGCCACCCCAGAGAACAGAAGACGATGTTCAAACAAAAACACCTGCACCCACGCCGCAGCGCCTCCGCGAGCAGAGCAACACGTGGACACGAGGCTGCAGCTGCTCAGGGGCCCCGGGTTTCTATCTGGGGTGAAGATGACGCTCTAATATTGAACGCAGCGTGACACTCGTCCAGCTCTGAACGCGCCGAAGCCACTGAGCTGTGCGACGGCAGTAGGCGATCGCGTGGTGTGAGCTACGCTTCAGTAAAGCTGCTTGAAGGAAGCTTTAGGCAAAAACGGAGATGAACATCCAAGTGCGATCCCAGTGTCCCAGCACCGGAGTCTCGTGGGGCCCCAGGCTCTCTAGCCTGGGCTGTGTGAGCGTGTGGCTGCAGCTGTGGGACAGCGACTCCTGCCGCCTGGGCTGAGAGGCCGCCAGGAGCAAGGAGCAGGCCTCCGCAGGCCCCCAGCCCTCTGCCAGGGCACGCGCTGCCCCGGGTGCCAGCCGCTGCCCTGCAGTCTGTGCTGAGGACAGCTCTCCCACTTAAATGTCCCACAGGCGTCTAAGATGAAGTGACCCTGAGGGATCAAGCTCTAAGCAGGCCGTCAGGGAGAGGACACGTTCCATTACTTCATCAGACTGGCTGCGGTCTGTGCCACCAACAGTGGGGTAAGACTTCTGGTGTCCCTGAACACTAGAACAGCTCCAAGGAACAGTGAAAAGTCCTCAGCAAAGGAGTACGGCGGGATGGCTGGCACAAGAGGAACCCAGGCCACCGCGCCCCGTGCAGCAGGGCCCGACAGACGGCCCCCAACAGCTGTGCCGAGCCCCACCTCACACAGGAGACAAAGCCATCACACAAGTCACGGAAGGAAACAGCAGCAGCCTGAGGACAGTGCTGCCACCAGGCCTTGCACGGGGCCAGTCTGGGGCAGAGGTAAGCTGGGCAGGAACTGTGGGGCCACTGCAGCAAGGACAGCAGCCACAATGGGCACCCAAGTACCCCTGCTGGGAAGGGCCCAAAGACCCCGAGCCACTGACTGGCAGAGAAGGGAAGGCTCGGGGAGGCCGCAGCTGCAGGGCGGGCCAGGCGCCCGGCCTCAGGCTGTCAGCAGAGGCCTGTGGTGGAGCCAGCTGGCCCCAGGGGACCCCGCACCCCCACTGCCTCCCTCAAGCCTGCCCCGTCTCCCCCTTCAGATCTGCCATCCCGAGTCTGGCTGCGAGGGGTGCCAGGTGGCACGGGCCAGTCACCTGGGGGGAGGAGGGCGCCCCCGGCCGTCGCTTGTCCTCTTGTCAGGGCTACAGCTCCCCCAGCCGTCACGCGAGTCCCGGCCATGGCGCTCGGGGGGTCCTCCATGGCCGTGGCGGTCGTCTGAGTAGTGCTAGGAGGCAGAGGGGGACAGGGTGATGGTCTGGCCGTGTCCTCCCACCACCCTGGAGGCCCCAAGGGAGCAGTGGGTAGCCAGGAGCAGGCAGCTGGGGAGCCAGGGGTAGAGCCTCCTGACCGTCTGCTCCCCGAGGGCCCTCCTCACACCCCTACAGCTGTCACCGACACACCTGGGCGGCACTGCAGTGTCACCCTCCAGAAGGTGCTACAAGGCAAAGTCAGCAGAGGCCCAGCTGCCCTGGGGAGTCCCCAGCATCACAGCACCTGATGGCCTGGCTGGAGGGCCCCTCTTCCTGCCTGCCACCTGAGGCAGGTGCTGTGCATGCAAAGCACGCAGAGCCCTGGCCGAGCAATCCTACACCCAGGACCCGACAGGCCTGAGAGGCCTGCACGACGCTTTCTCAGAAAACACACCTGCTGCAGAGCACCATTATTCTGATGCCCATCCCCATGTCCCTCAGCTGTGGTTCCTTCCTCTGAGCACACACCTCAAACATCAGTCACCGGGGCCTGCACAGTACCAGAGGCTTAGGGGCCACTTGCACGGTCTTCACCCCAGTGTCGAGCACTGTAGCTGAACCAGAGGGCTCCTCCCCAGATGTGGTTCAATGATGCCCTAGCCAGCCACAGGCCCCACCTGGGGTGTTCTAGGTCACCCACCACGTCAAGGCATGAAGTTCCTAAGCTGCTGAGGCTGTCCTCAAACCTGTCCTCCTGTAGCACTGGGATGACAGGCAAGGCCACCGTGCAAGGTCTCCTGACTCGAGCCCTGTCTGCACAGCTGGCGTGACATAGACATGTACTAGTGAGCGACCAAGCACTTGCACTTCTCATTGCTCTCAGAACCACGGGTCCCACAAATCCCCACCTGGTAGCAAACACCAGCCACGGGCCCAGGCCCAGGGCAGGAGGGCCCCTGGTAGGAGTTTGGCCCCACTCACCTGGCCGTCTCGCTCTCCCATCACCGGCCTGGACACCTCCCTCCTGCAAAAGAACAGATCCCCATCAGCAGCTGGTGGGACGGACACTACGGGCCACACCAGAGTCCTCCAGCTAGGGTGTGTGTCCCACCTCACCACGAGAGCACTGCCATTCACTGGCCTGGGGGACATGAGCAGAGACAAGCCAGCTGTGGTGGGAACGCTGACCTCTGCAGGTGGGGGAAGCCAGTTCCCAGGAAGGTCGGAATCAAGATTTTCCTGAACGAAAACCCCTTAGAGAGGGAGTTTTAAAGCAGACTTGCTATAAGGCCTCAGGCAGTCCCCAGCCTCTCCTGACCCACACCTGAGACTCAAGCCATCCAGCTGTGAAGCACACGCGTGGCTTCTCCCCGACTGTGCCCAGCCACCCGTTTGACTTTCATTTCCCAAGAGCCCATGAGCGGTGACATGGCTCCGGCACGCACAGTCCAGGAGCAGAGAGACATTAGATGGGGCTTACGTGGTGGACCCAGGCCTTTCTTGTGCAGTGCTGCCATTTTAACAAACTGCATACACTCAGCTGGGTGTGGTGACGCACACCTACAATCCCAGCAACTTGGGAGGCTGAGGCCCTAAGCAACTCAGCAAGACCCTATCTCCAGATAAAATGAAAACAGGGCTGGGGATGTGGCTCAGTGGTAGAGCACCCCCCACCACCAAAAACAAAACCAACTGCACACGCTCTCACATGAGGGACTAGCAAGGAAACGGACACCCAAGCTGTGTGTGGCGGGGAAACACTGGATCAGACCCCCATGCGCCCTCAAGGGCAGGGGCCCGAGGATGCCACGTGCTCAGGTGCTGCTCCCTGCAGCTCACTGGTGTGGGCACCTCTGCTCAGTGAGCCCCAAAACCCTTTCTCCCTCTATTCACACCCTATGAGAACCAGGAGGATGGCCCGCTCTCTTCCACGCTCTGCCAGGAGGGCACTGTGCCCCATGGGAGAGGAGTGGTGATTGAAGAGAACCCCAGGGAGCTTCCCGGGGCCACATGTGTCCCTTCTGTGGAGATAGAAGGGAGAGGACATGGGTGAATGAGCTCAGGATGCCTTCCGAATGCTTGGCACCCTGGGGATGCCAAGTGACCACAACTCCAACCACCTGCTGGAGCTCTGCATAGAGGGTCCAGGCAGCCACCTGCACACCAGAGGTGAACAAGGCTTGAGAGCAGGGGCGAGGACCTGTCCCTACACAGGATGGGACCACGGCTGATGCCTGCCGCATGCATGGCTATAGGTCACTGACCTGTCAGGAGCATGGTCCTGGTATTGGCCTCGGTCTCGGTGGTCAAAGTCATGGAAGCGATGATCAGGCCGGGGGAAGCCAGCACGGTACCTGTCGTCTATGGCCACACGCTTTCCTTCTGGCCAATAAGCATCATCTCTCCTGGTTTTTATTTTAAAAAGAATACAAATTTCACTTATGAAAGAGAATGAGGAAAAAAGAAAAGGGTGGAGGTAGGGAGCTCCCTCTCCAGACCCAGTATCATCTAACATGTCCTGCAGGGCTAATCTCTAAACATTCAATCGTTATCACTTTGATTTGATAAATTAAAAACCCCCACACTGCCAAAAGGCAAGCTGCTATCCTCATCTAACAATCCGGAGGAAAGGACTGCTGGGAGCTAATTGTACCACAAGGCTGTTAATACCTTGATCCCCGCGTGAGCTCAAATGCAAGTAAAATGAAATATGTGATTCTTCTAGAATGGTGTTCTAGTTGCTACGCTTTTACCTTCCATCTTCTATGGGAAACCAAACCTCCCTCTGGGTTTTTCCGAAAGCAAAGGAATCAGATCGGGTGATAGTGAACTACATAAAGCTCAGGAAGGCATCCAATTATCTTCTTCCTGGTCCTTACCAGAAAAACTAGGCTCCTGGGGAGTAGGGTGATGGGTGACCATCAATTAAGTGGCTCCGAGAAGCTGGAGACCAATAAACCTACTTTCTGGACTGAAAAGCAATTTCCCCTTCCACGGTGCCTTCTCTCTGCCTGTCACCAAGGACGTGGGAGACAGAGCGGCCCTGGCCAACCTTGGCCTGATGGATGTGTATGTAGTTAGTTCAAAGGACAAACAAAGCCCCAGAGAACGAGCCTCCTGAATCCAGTGCAAAGCGGCCACTGAGGTTCTCTGGAAAGCGACACTAGGGAAAGACGCTGCAGAGCCCGGGATGGAAGACGACACGGGGTGGGCGCTGCAGGCCTGGCTCACCGCCCGTCCAGGTCGTAAGGCCGCCGCAGGGCAGGCCGCCGTTCCTGCTCGTAGCGCAGCTGCTCCTGCTGGCGCCGCAGCTCCTCGCGCTCGCGGTGGATGCGCTCCTGCTCCTTCCTGCGCTCCCGCTCCACACGCATGCGCTCCCGCTCCAGCCGCTCCCGCTCCATGCGCTCTCGCTCCAGACGCTGCCGCTGGCACTCGAGCTGCAGGCGCTCGCGTTGCAGCCGGGCCTTCTCTTTGCGCTCGTGGAAGGCCTCCAGCCGTTGCTCCCGCTCCCGCTGCTCGCGCTCCCTGCAGACAGGGACACCAAGGCAGCTCCAGCCTGAAGCCAGCCAGGGCGGGTCACAGCCCAGGCACAGGAGCCGGGGTCCAGACCAGCAAGGTGGCTCCTACGCACCGAGAGGAAGCCACCAGGACTGCAGGAACACACTGCCACCCAGAGCAAGGCCTCCTGAGTGGACAGCTGCCGGGCACACAGCAAAGTCTGCAGCAAGGGCAGCATCTCTAGCCCAAAGTCCAGAATCTATCAAGCATGGTGGCCACTCCTGTAAGGCCAGAAGCTTGGGAGGCTGAGGCAGGAGAATCTCAAGTTCAAAGCCAGCCTCAGCAATTAATAAGGCGCTAAGCAGCTCAGCGAGACTTTATCTCTAAATAAAATATAAGAAGGGCTGGGAATGTGGCTCAGCGGTCAAGCACCCTGGGGTTCAGTCCCCAGTAGCAATAAAAGAACAACCCCCACATAAACAAATTCCAAAGTCTACAACTTTCTGAGCACCAACAAAATATCACAAAGTAGAAGATTCCACCCTGACCTCATGTGTGGGCCCAGTCAAAACACTACTCAAGGCAGCATCTAAAAGCACTCAGGCCATGCGCTTAGACTCAGGCCGCATCCCCAAAGTATCTAAAGTATCTCGGTAAGTTTATGTAAATAGTCCAAAATCTGAAAAAAGTCCAAAACACATCTGGTCCCAATCATTTGCAGCAGCCTCCGGAGGGGTGGAAGGCATGTCTGATTCCTTGTCTTAGGGCAACACTCCATGGCCAGCAGCTGACCTCAAGGTCAGCTCTGCCCTTTGAGGCTGTGCTTATTCAGGACTATCAGTCTGGACAGAGCCTGGAAAAACACACGCTCAGGAGCTGGGTGGGAGTGGGGGGCCTGTGGTAGACCCCGTGGTCAGGCTCGTGTGTCATCAGCAAGTGCGCCCACACACGGAGAGCTAGGCAGGCACTGAGGCCAGGCTGCTCCAGGTCAGAGGGATCGCGGTTCCTCGAGCTGACAAGGCCGGGGAAGGAATGAGTGAGCAGGAAGCTCCCACTGTGCTGATCCCCAGGCTGGGGGAGGGAACTCCCTCACTGCAGGGAGCTCAGTGGAAAGCCTCCCAAAACGGCACCACTTCTGGTTCACTGAACAGTATCTGAGAAGGGACAAAGGAGCTCTGGACCTCCCATGAGTGGCAGAAGGTCAAAGGGACAATGACAAGCCTACTTCAGATCTGTCAGCTGGGGCGGAGCTCAGTGGTGAGCGGTTGCCTAGCAGGTGCGTAGCCCTGGGATTGATCCCCAGTTTCACAAAAAAAGGCCCTACCAGGAGGTGGCTGCTCGGCAAAGGGAGGGTGCTGGGGCGTGGCTGGGGCTGCTGCAGCCTGAGGGCACTCCCAAGGCAGAGGCATCAAGAATGCTACTGCCGTGGCCACTGCTGTGAGTGTCTTCTCCGTGTGGGCCACAGAAAAGTGACCACAGACGTCTGGCTGTAGGCTTTGGCCTTATTTACAAAGAGGGTCCTGGCAGGAAGGACTAAGGCCTCCCCACAGGACAGAGCGATCCAAGCTACACGAGGGTGAGCTGCCCCACACAGGCCGAGGTCCAGCTGCACCAGGGGAAAAACTAGGCTTCAAGGGATTTCATGTCATTTGTCACTGTGAGCTGGCGCTCAGCCTTGCCTATTGCATCTGGGTGAAACCCAAGAACGGCTGGAGGACTTGCTCCATGGGCACCTGGAGAGAAAGGACTACGGTCCCCGAGAAACCACCAGACCAGCACGGTGTCACCACTCACCGCCGCCTCTCTGTCTCCCGGATCTCGCGCTCCCGCTGTCTCTGGCGCTCGCGCTCCCTCTGCTCTTTGATCTTATCAAATGACAAGATGTCTCTCTTCTCTTTGCTTTCCGACTTGCGGTCCTGACTCTTGGAGCTCTGTTTACCAAAATGGGTGAATTAAAGTTAGAAAAGTGACTGGGCCAGGAGGGGGCTCTAGGTAACTCTAATGTCTCACATGTTTCAAAAAAGCTAGGAGGATTCTGAACGTGTTTGCCATGAAGAAATGCAAGTGTCTGAGGGGACAGATAGGTGCAGCCTGACGCGAACACTGCTCGGTGGAGACCCGCGTAGCAAGACCCCACACGGCACCCTGAGGGCACGTACAGTTCTCACGAACCACTAAAACATTAATTTTAACAAACTTTTGAAATAAAGTGGTAACAACATACACACAATGGAAATGGAAGATACATATCTGGATTAGACTAAGATTCTTTCGTCCCACGTGGTTTACTTGGAAGGCCGTGGTCTCCAAACCGGAGGCCTGGGCACAGGCTGCCTCACTCCAAGTCTGAGTTTTGCCGCTTAAGCCCGAAGCTTGCTTTCAAATGTTGAAGGGCATTAATGGAAGAGAAAAGTTGGCTGAAACCTCAGAAAACCCACAGGGGGCTTTCCTGGCGGAACACAGCCTAGCACTCAGCACCTAGAGCAAAACCAGGCCCCCAGAGCCATGGGACACGGTCACTTGAGGCCACGTGCAGGCCCCAGCTCGCACAGCTGGGTGACTGGCAGCACATTCCACCAACGGGCAGCCCAGGGCGGAGGCGGCCTAGGAGAACAGGCTGCACTGCTGTAGTGGGCACGCAGCCTCGGGAGGCCGCCGAGCACTAACGGCCAACACCCACGACACCGTACTTCTGGGATACGATGAAATCTTGGCGCGTGATTCCCACTTCTGAGACCCCCAAGGCCTCCCCCACCCTGCTCTAGCAACACGGAGTCGGGGGCTCCTGCTCAAAGACTCACTCTCCAAGGCAGGGGCCTGGGCGCCTGCATATTAACAATGCGCCTGAACAATTTCATGAGCTCGGGGGTGGGTGGGGGCGGGGCAGAAAGACAAAGCAGTGACAACGGGCAGAGGTGGAAGCCAGTCATTGCACCAATTAGAAAGGACGGGTAGAAGAGGACGGGGAGACACGGAGGACAGCCTTGGCACAAGGACAAACCTGGACAGACTCCACGCCCCAGACGGGCCAACAGCTTGGCACGCTCACTCGCCCTGCAGCTGCAGTGAGGGCCACGCTGCAGAGAGGTGACTGCAGAGGGCTAGGTTCACATGGTGCATGACACACACCCAATCGTCTCCATCACCTTTCTAAACAGCACTTTATTTCAATAAAAATGCTTTTAAACGAAAAACACAACTGCACGCCTCAGCGTTCAGCGATCTTCAAGCGATACTTTGTGCACAACTAAGGCAAACACCCTCCATTCCCAGAAGGGCCCCTGGCCGGGTTCCACGGTGAGTGCGCTGCGCGTGTGGTGCCCGAGGGCGGCTCCTGCCCAGCACATCTCCCTGTGCTAGCTGGATGCTCTTGCCACGTGTGTGCTGGCCCCGTTTACTGTTTTAGCACCAGCTTATTTGGGTGGTAAGACTATCGGTCTTTCTCCTCCATCTTTAGTTTTCTTTGCGTTTTACAATTTTCTGGTAGCCCACGTGACAAATGACCTCAGGAACCGCTACTTGACAGAATCCCAATGTTTACTTTTTCTTCATGCAGCACTGGGCTGGAATGCAGGGTGCCTGCCATACGCTAGGCACGTGCTCTACCACAGAGCCACACTCCAGCCACAGTGTCGTTTTCAATGCAGTCTTGCCACCCGCTGCCCTCACGCTCTCAGTGGACACTGGATGCTGCACTCACTGCTGGAGCCCTGGTTCCTCACGCCAGTCAGAACCACAGTGCAGAAGGAGAGGCCCTGCTTCAGGGTTTTCCTGGAGTGGAAAAGCCTAGCAAGAAGCCCTGCCTCCCCAGCTCCTCAGCTGACATTGTGAGGTGCCCAGATGGAGCTAGGCTCCACTTTTCTTCTGGTCAATTTAACACGAGACTAGAAATCACCTGAGGAAAACTAATAAACTGTACTCAAAGAACTCAAGCTGGCTGTGCCTCCTGACCGACACCAGGTGGGTGTGCCGCAGCACCACCAGCCGGCGCTCAGTGTTCGGGGAGCAGGTATGGGGAGGTGGCCTTCTAGAAGTGACAATGGACTCTGCATTTGCCCGATACTAGCACTTGATGGACGTGGCTCCTGAGTACTTTCAAGAGGTTTTCAAAGTTCAAAGGGAAATCACGCTGCTTCCCTGGGGTGAGGCCAAGCGATCACCAGCCCACGTCAAGCCCCGGATGGTGGAGGCTGCACTCACTCTCTCCTTTGACCTGCTCGTGGTCTTCACACTGACAACAGGCTCTCCTTTCGACCTGTCCATCACAACTGTCCGCTCCACTCCTCGGCTTCCTGCAAGAAAACAACAGAGCAACCTGTCAGAACAGGCCGCCGGCTCGGCCTTGCAAGCTCAGCTGCAGGACAGTCAGGCTGCAGATCCCACCAGCCCTTGGCCTGGTCCTCGTGGTGCCAGCAGACCCCATGTGCACCTTCACCCTGCTCCATGCTCCACAGCTCTGTGGAACCCTGTCCTCTGCACCAGCCCCTGCTGTCCCCGAGGGAGCGCCCTGGCAGGTGGGTGGCTCCCTGAGTCATCCAAGGCGTGCAGGCGTCCAGAGCAAGCCTCTCAGCAGGGAGATGGCCGCCCCTAACTGCTGGAATGATGGCTGCTGGGAGGAGATGCACGCACTTGAGGACCATTCAAAAGACCCGTTCCTCGTGAGACTGCTCGTGAAGGACCCCAGGCCCTTGAGATCTAACGCCAGGCACTCCACATCTATGTGACGCCAGGCTCCAGCGGATCAGGCTTTGCTCCTGATTCTTCTTGGGTGGTTTACTTTTTGCCACAAAACATGCTGAGAGCATCACAGGAAGCAGTGGTGCAGGGGACAGTGAGTCAAAACGACAGCAGCACCTTCTGAGGACAGCTGCCCTGAGGTGTTAGGTATTCTCTATGGGGAGGGGGTGGGGAGAGAGATCCGATCCTGACGTGTTACTCGGGTAAGCCAAGCTCCTGTCTCGAAGGTCCCAAACCATCCCCGCCTCAGTCTCTGGAGCGACCAGGACCGAAGGTGCACACCACTGCACCAGCTGCCTTTCTCCACGATCCTTACTCTGCCTGGCTCTGACACAGTGCACGCTGGAGAGCAGGGCAAGGAACCAGGCGGCCTCCTGTGAGTCCCAGGCTGCACCTGCCCAGGGCGTCAGGCCAGCCAGTCTGCCCACAAACTCGGGCTCAGCCCTCGCACTCCCTGGGCTGCCGTGGTCCAGAAACCCGGCAAGCTACTGCCTTCCTGGGGTCACTGCTCAGCGGCTCTCATTAAGAGCAAACCTCGACCAAACATGGACTCACACCATCTCTGCGGCCTACACCCAGGTCCTCGTCAGGCTGCCCCTCTTCATGAACACTGAGAAGATGCTACGTCACCTGATTTGGTGACTCTAGACCGATTCGTTGTTGCTGATTTCAGCTCATCTTGGTCTTTTTCTTCCTTTTTAATGTCTTCAGGCTTCTTTTCCTCCTTTTTCTCCATCTTCTCTTCCTTCTTAATTACGGTTCTATTTTAAAACAGGGTTATCACACTTGAGTTCCCAAGACTCCAACAGGAGTAGACCCCGCTCCCCCCGCTTCATTCCTGACAGCCAGCCACACATCACCCTGACAGCTTGGAGTGAAGGAAGGACTGGAAAACCACTGACAACACTCTCTCTGGACACAGCCCCTGCTCCCACTTCCATCACCTGCTACCTCTGCAAGTATGCAAAATAAACCTGGAGACTCATGGGGATATTCCTTCAAAACGTCAGATGTGCTGGCATCAGACAGACGCGCAAATGCACATGTGGAACTCTCCAGCTACCCGAGAACAGTCCACACTAATGTGCAATGTTTTTCGTGTGTGATGGAATACACGAGGACCCCAAGTCCCCACTGCCTAGGGCAGCAGCCACTCACCCGACACCAAGACCCAACGGGAGGACCCTGCATACTTTTGGAGAATTAAAACGGCACATTAGGTGTCCATCAATGTGACTGCACAACATCAACCAGAAGCACCATGCTGTTAATGAGCCACCTAGCCATTCAAACCCGTCTCCACATTCTCTAGAGCTGGGAGATTCTACTTTGGGGGGTTAAAAAGCACGCTCACCAAAGGCCAACCAAACACAGGCCAGGTCCAAGTAGGAAAGTCATTTGATCTTGCTCTTTCCCACCTCTCTCTCCCCTAAATTCTGCAGCACAGAGCTATGTTTTTATAATGTAATATTCATTTTGAGAAAAACTAACACAATGAAAAATGGTGTGTACCAGGACTACTGTAAATGATCGGCTGACATACTGGTCCCCCTTTTGAAACAATCTCCCACAGATTCAGCTGAAGTGACATGAACTGCTGTCCCTCATCCCCCTGCCCACACCTGACACTACTACAGGTGTGTGCACACGGTCTGGGGCCTGGCATAAAGGAGGTTGTGCCTTTCGCCCCGTGGCCTGTTTTGAAGACAGGTCCGTGTGGACGCACAGGTCAGTTCACCTGCTGCCAACACTGCACCAAGGCTTCCCATGGCCTTCCACAGACATGTCACTCCACACAACCGCCCAGACACCATAGTGAATCCGGAGGAGCCTCTTCCACTCCCACTTGCTTTGCACCTCCAGGGCACTGTCTAGACATCAGGGGACAGGCCGGCCACACCAAGCCAGTCAAGATGACAGTGACAAAAAATACAAGGAAAGCTCATGGAGGGACACACAGT
Source organism: Geosciurus inauris (assembly GCA_004024805.1). Taxonomy (NCBI): domain Eukaryota; kingdom Metazoa; phylum Chordata; class Mammalia; order Rodentia; family Sciuridae; genus Geosciurus; species Geosciurus inauris. The sequence goes on along the minus strand of PVHX01017477.1, from coordinate 10,514 downwards.
GAAAGCGCTGCCCAGGTAGAGGGCTCCCTGAAGTGCGTGCCCATGCTCTCCAAACCAAACACACCACCACCCCATGTCCACGACCATACATGTCTGCAACATATATCAGAGGTCGATGGCTTAATTTAGAGACTCTTTTTTTTTTTAAATATTTTTTTAGTTGTAGATGGATGCTAATACCTTTATTTTATTATTTTTTATGTGGTGCTGAGGATCGAACCCAGTGACTCACGCATGCAAGGTGAGTGCTCTACCACTGAGCCACAGCCCCAGCCCCTTAATTTAGAGACTCTTACCACAAAAGGCAAGGTCGCCGAAGCTAAACAGAACAAAGCTCTCCCTCCTAGCACAACTTCTGAGAGCAGCCTGATTTTAAGCACCCTAAGCCCACCTGCCAGTTACAGCCGCAGGGCTGGGGCAGCCACACAGGGCGGAACCCTGGCCTATGGCTTCCTGGCTGGGTGACCCTGGGCTGGCCACTCCCCCGAGCCTGCTTCCCTGTCCACCCAGGGCCCCTGCCTCCCACGCTCCCGCACTGCACCTAGCCTGCTGTAGCCCCGACCTGCTGGCCTGTGGTCTTCACCTTCCTTACCCACCAACATGCCATGTAGGAACCAGAAGCCATGAGTCACATGTGTCCCAACACTGAGAATTCTTAACAGTTCCACCCCAGTTCAACTCGTCACAAGCATTTGATGCACAAGGAGAGTTCCGCCACACATTCTGCTACTTGAAAAGCAACAGCAAGGTGGGAGCTACATGAGACCGGCAATCTAAAGCAGAGGGCTCCAAGTGGACCTGGCCACAGAAGCAAGTCACGTTAAAACACACGAGCTCAGCCGGGCGCAGTGGCTCAAGCCTGTCATCCCAGCACTTAGGGAGGCTGAGACAGGAGGATCGCGAGTTCAAAGCCAGCCTCAGCAACGGCGAGGCGCTAAGCAACTCAGTGAGACCCTCCTACATAAAACACAAAACAGGGCTGGGGATGTGACTCAGTGGTCGAGTGCCCCTGAGTTCAATCCCCAGTGCCAAAAAAACCAAAAACCAAAAACCAAAACACACACGTGGCTTTGAGACAGTTCCAACCTCAGGTAAGTCACCAAGGCCTCCCTACTCCAAAGATAAACCCATGACTCTGACCAAATAGAAATGAGCCACACCTGCCCTCAAAGATCAGGGCCCATTTCCATTTTTGTTAGAAATATAGATCACTTCCTTTTATAAAAAGTGCCACAGACCCGTGTTTCTAAACTGCTCTGCCAAGGTACCCCAGGGCACCATGGTGAACTCACAGCACACCTCTGGCATATTTTTAATTCTGACATAAACAGCAATCCCTGGCACCTGTCAGGCACAGCACAAACAACCAGCTCAAAGTCACTTCCTGCAACGTGAGAGCAGACTGTATTCCTCTGGATGGTGTTGTATCTTAGAAAAATTGGGGTTCTGACAGTTTTTGTACTTAAAAAAAAAAAGATGCATGAAAATCAATTTTGATGAAAAACGCTTTTAAGGCTGGAGAATGTTAGGAATAAAAATTGGATTCTTTCATTTTATGTGCAAGATTTTTTTCATCATGTTGGTAAGGATCACCTGACTCGTGATTTTAACGTCACAAGCTTCATGAAACACCCTCATAGCCAAGCAAGGGAGGTGGCAGCAAAAGCAGGCACAGAGCTGGCGTGGCTGTTGGCTCAAAGGGGATAGGAGCTTTCCTCATGAGGACCACTGAGCGGCCACCTGGACTCCTCCCTGGAACCCCAAGGGAAAGGTGTTTAAAAATCACTTCACTTTTCAATTTTGATCTCCACAGAGTGATGTCTGTCGACGCCAGGTGACTTTTCCTTCTTCACGTCACACTCCTTTCGGTCAGACAGCTTTTTCCCAGCAGGTTCGTTTTTGGCCTAAAACAGAACACGGACAGAAATGACTCCTACCAGGTCTTGCTGCTTGTGAGCATCGGAGTTATAGCCAACAAGAAGCCTCACCCTTTCCACGGAGATCATTCTCCCGTGCAGTTCAGTTCTGTGCAGATGGCTGATGCACTTGGTTGCCTCGTCGGACATTGACATGGTGACAAATCCATAGCATCGAGCCCCAGGACTGCGGGCATTGGTCACCACTTTGGCCCCCACAACCTTTAAGACAAAGGACACTCCTTCTCTCAAATACCTATGCAACTTGCTAACATTACTAGCAGTTAACAAATAACCAGAATCATGTCCCACAAATTATTAGTTCTTCATAACTGTTATTGGTGCTGATGAATCCTGCCCGACCAAATTACAACTGTTGTGATAGGAAACCAGCTCTTGGAAAGACACAAATTTGCAATACGGTCTACTTTAGAAGTCACAACCTGTTACGCAACCCAAAGTGGGACTGTTTCATCCACTGTGCTCAGGGATGGCCAGGGCCCATATGCTCTGATATGTACCCATCCACGCCAAGGGAGCTAGGCTCAGTGCTGACACAACACATGGCTCCCACAGCCAGGGCCTTCTGCTTGCAGCCAAGAGCTGCCCCACCATCTGAAAAGACCAAACACCGGCAGGAAGGGGGGCACAGTAGTTTTCAAAGCCTGGACATCAGGCTGCCTAGGACGGCGATGCCCAGGAGAGTCCAATGATTGCCCTGTTTACTGCCCAGTCTCCAGGACACAGGAGGAGGAAAAACTAAGGCAGATGTCAAATGAATTAAAGAGGCAGACCTGAGACGCTGAGATCAGGGCAGAGAGAAGTCACGGGCCAGAGCACTGGACAGCAGAGGAGAGCGCTGTGCAGAGGAGACCTCCAGAGACCAGCAGAGGCCTCCTTCTGACCAGGGCACGCAAGTGAGGAGACCCAAGGCAGCAAGAGAACCAGCTACAAGGAGCAGAGGGAAGAATCTGTGGGGTCCCTCAGATCCACATGGCCCAACTCTGCCCAGGAGCCAGAGAGGAAAAGCTGCTCATCCATGAGGCAGCAGGCAGGGTGTTCAGGACACTGTGCTCGCAGTGGGACAGAATCTGCCCCATGAAAGGCTGCCCGCCCCGGACTCCAAGCACAGACAGGCCTCAGGACGGTCGGGCCCTGTCCAGGACACTGTGCCGTGTCCAGACATACAGGAATGAGCCCAAAGGTGAAACGCAAACACCCACCAGAAGTCACTAGGCAGCAAATGGAGCAGCAGGTGGCCCACCCTGAAGACACAGGCCCATAGGCCCAGAAATGAGAGGCAGCAGCCAGCGGACAAGGGTCAGAACAGCCATGTCAGCTCCACCCTGGTGTTCAGGAAGGCCAAGGAGGCCAACGGCACCAGGCAGACACATCTAGAGCACCGAACGAAACTCCTGCAGATGAAAAGCACACCAGACGGGACCGAAGACGACACCATGGAAGAAAAAACCAGGAAAGGCAAAGACATAGGAAGGGAAACTACTAAATATGAAATTTTAAAAAGGATCGGGGAAAAAACTCAAAACCGAATATCCATGAGTTGACACACCTGGGAGTCCCCAAAGACAGGGAACAGGAAAAACAGAACCTGAAGCCAAAACACATCGTCACCAAACTGCCCCAAACCAGGGATTATTAAGTGAAGAGTCTTCAAAGCTGTCAGAGGGAAAAGACAGATGGTGTATTTAAGAAGAAAGTTTAAGCTTGCACTGTGGCACACATTTGTAATCCCAGCAGCTCAGGAGGCTGAGGCAGGAGGATCCAAGTTTAAGGCCAACCTCAGCAACTTAGTGAGACCCTAAACAACTCAGTGAGACCCTGTCTCTAATAAAGTATTTTTAAAAAGGACTAGGGATGTGGCTCAGTGCTTAAGCACGCCTGGGCTCAGGCCCTGGTGCCAAAAAAAAAGAAAAGGAAGATTAAGTCAACCTAGAATTCTCAGACCAGGAAAATATAATTCAAAATGAAGGTGAACAAAGCCTTCACATACACAAACGCTGCAGGAATCTGCACCAGCAGCCCCAGGCTGCAAAGCCGCTGACAGGGTCTCCATAGGGACCGGACCCAAAAAACAGGAAGGAAGAGACCTTAATCGGTAAAGGTGTTCTGTTGTTATCTACAAACCTCTTTAAAAGGTAACCATCGAACCCTGGAGAAGCCAGGGATCAAAGGAACATTCCTCAAGGTCATAAAGGCCATTTATGATAAACCCAAAGCCAGTGTCATATTGAATGGAGAAAAACTGTAAGTATCTCATCTAAAATCAGGAGCCAGATGAAGCTGCACACTCTCATCACTCCTGTTCAATGCAGTCTTCAAAACATTAGCCAGAGTGATGAGGCAAGGAGAGGCGCAGACAGGAAAAGAAGTCAAACTGTTTGCCAACAACATGATCCTGTATCTAGACGACTCAGGAAACTTCCCCAGAAGACTCCTAGAGCTTATGAATTACTTTAGCAATGTATAAGATCTACACCCATAAATCAATAGTTCTCCTACACTTCAAGAGCGATTTAGCGGGGCTGGGATCGTGGCTCAGTGGTAGAGCGCTTGCCTCGCACGTGTGAGGCCCTGGGTTCGATCCCCAGCACCACATAAAAATAAATAAGGACATTGTGTGTTCATCTACAACTAAAAAAAAAAAAAAAAAAAAAAAAAAAAAAAAAAAAAAAAAAAAAAAAAAAAAAAAAAGAGTGATTTAGCTGAGAAAGAAATCAGGATAACTACCCCATTCACAATAATCTCAAAAAAAAAGACAACTTTGGAATCAATCTGCCCAAGGAAGTGAAAGAGCCCTACCATGAAAATTGTAGAGAACTTAAGAAAGACACAGAGGAGGCCCGAGAGGATGGGAAGACCACCCATGTTCTTAGACAGGCAGAATCAATACTGTCACAATGGCCATAAGACCAAAAGCGCTGTACAGATTCAGCGCTATCCCCATCAAACCACCAATGACATTCTTCAGAGATTTAGAGAAAAATTCTTAAATTCATTTGGAAGAATTAAGAGAGATCCAGAACAGCCAAAGCAATACTAAGCAAGAAAAGCAAAGCAGGAGACTTCACAATACCCGATCTAAACATCATACTACGGAGCTGTAGTGACAAAAACAGCATGGCACTGGCATCAAAACAGACATGAAGACCAATGGGATAGAAGACAGACAAATCCACAAATATCAGATGCCTATAGAGGCATATAGAGGCATCTGATATTTGACAAGAGTGCCAAAAATGTATCTTCAAGAAAACAGCCTTTTAAACAAATGGTACCAGAAAACTGGAGAGCTTTATGCAGGAAAAAAAAAAAATTAGAACCCTTTTTTTCCACCCTGCACAATGGATCAAAGTCAAGAATTAGACCAGAAACTTTATAACTGCTAGAAAAAAACACACGTCAACTCCACCACACAGGTGCTGGCACCGACTTCCTTACAAGACCCCCAAAACACAAGAAATAAAACCAAGAGTCAGTAAGTGGGAGGCCATCCAACTAAAAACCTTCTGCATAGCAAAGGAAATAATTAGGATGTGGAGAGCCTACAGAATGGGAGAAAATCTTGGCCTTCTACTCCTCCAACAGGAAATTAATATCCAGAATATACAAAGAACTCAAAAAACCTAGCACCAAAACAAAACCACAAAACACCAAATAACCTAATCAATAATTGGACAAAAGGAATAAAAAACAAACAGAAACTTCTCAAAAGGAGGAACACAAATGGCAAAAAATTGTACAAAAAAAATATTCAATGTCTCCAGCAATCAGAGAAGTGCACATCAAAACTACACCAAGATTCCACCTCACTCCTGTCAGAAGGGCAGGCAGCAAGAATACAAACAATAAATGCCGGCGAGGTTGTGGGGACAGGCACACTTGTACACTGCTGGTGGGACTGCAGACTAGTACCACCACTCTGGAAAGCAGTATGGAGATTCTTCAAAAAAACTAGGAATGGAGCCACCACATGACCCAGCTATCCTACTCCTTGGTATTTTCCCCAAAGATCCAAAAGCAGCACACTAGAGTGAAACAGCCACCTCAATGTTCACAGCAGAGTAATTCATAACAGCTAAATTATGGAATCAACAAAGATGCCCATCAACAGATGAATGGATTAAGAAATTGTGGTGTACATCTACAATGGAGTTCCACTGAGCCATTAAAAAAAAATAAAAATTATGGCATTTGCTGGTAAATGGATGGAAACGGAGAATATCATGTTAAGTAAAATAAGCCAAACCTAGAAACTCAAAGGTTGGATGTTTTTCTCTCATATGTGTAAGCAAAAGGGAGGGAAGGATAGGATAAAGAATCAAAGATAAATTCCTAAGGGCGAAAAGAAGTCAGGTCGAGTAGAGAAAGAAGAATGGGAGGACAGGTGGGTGAGGGGGATCACGAGCTGAAATGAATTTCCATGCATATGAGTTTGTCAGGAGGAACCTGCAAAACTATAAAGCTCTAAATTTAAAAGAAAAAAAAGATAACTAAAGCAAAAAAAAAAAAAAAAGGGAAAAAACCCAGTAATGTCCACATGGCTTGTTTTTTTTTTAAAGTACTTTTAGTTGCCAATGGATCTTTATTTTATTTTTTTTATATTTATTTTTTAGTTGTAGGTGGACAGTATATCTTTATTTTTATTTTTATGTGGTGCTGAGGATCGAACCCAGTGCCTCCCGCGTGCTAGGCGAGCACGCTACCACTGCGCCATAACCCCAGCCCCATATCTTTATTTTATTTATTTATATGTGGTGCTGAGAATCGAACCCAGTGCCTCACACATGGGAGGCAAACGCTCTACCACTGAGCTATAGCCCCACCCCAACATGGTTTCTTTAGAAATAAAACATGAGATAAATAATACCACAAAGGCTGGGGGGAAAGCAATATCCTCTTGTGAAGTTCGTGTTGTTATACTGAATTAGTATAAAATCACTTAGAGATGAAAGGTGTGTGTTTTAATCCCTAAAAAGCAACTACTAAAAAACAACAAAACGGCTGGGTACGGTAGCACACGCTGGTAATCCCAGCAACTTGGGAGGCTGAGGCAGGAGGATCGCAAGCTCAAGGCCAGCCTCAGCAACTGAGTGAGACCCTGTCTCAAAATAAAACACAAGCAGTGAGGATGTGGCTCTGTAGGAGAGCACCCCTGGGTTCAGTCCCAATACAGGAAAAGCAAACAAAGCCAAAAGTTTAGCTAATCATCATGAAGTCATACGCAAGACCTGTCCCACAAGGCGGCAGATCAACAGGAGAAAGGGATCAAAGCACAAAGGGAGACACCGAGACAGACCCAGGCTCCCTTGGGGCACACTGGGGACACCACTGACTTCAGGACGTGGAAAGAGCCCTAGAAACAGCAGTCCTGGCTCTGGCTCACCACTGATCCAGAGGGTCAGCCTGAGGGAAGCATTTCTCCTCGTGACCTCGGGGGCCCCAAAGGGCAGCACGGCAGGGCCATGCGCCCTGGCTTTAGCCACCACGCAGCTCCACCGCTTCCCTGCCCTCAGCGTCGGGGAGCTGAGCCGAGATGCACTTTACTTTGTCACACTGAACGTCCTCACAAAGGCACCAATTCCGATGACAGATGAGACCCGGATGGGAGGACACACCGCGATCAGCCCTGGTGTCTGTTCCTCTCCACGACCTGGTCTCGAGCTTCTCAGAGCACCTCCACTCACTTCCTCCGCAGGACCACGCCTGGTCCCACCACATGGCCTTCCTGTGTCCTTGAACTTCTGGCCAGAGCTGAGACCCTGGGGCAGGGCCATTAGTCACTCCAACCCCAGCTGAAGGGTCACCTCCTCAGCAAGGTTTGTGGAAGCCACCTCCCAAGTCTCACTGGAGGGCACCGTGGGCCGTGCAGGTACGCGCTCCTACGCTTCCCCGTGCTGTCCGGTGTGCTGTGATGGTGGCCACACGTGCACCGCGCTTTCCACCAGCACCTGCTGGGATACCGGTGGCCGCAAGAGCAGCCTGCGCCTTTCTCACGACACCGACTGGTCAGAAAAACTTGACATGCTGGATGCTTTTCCCGCGTGCTGTCCACATACTGCTGCCTGGGTTGTTGACCAACCCATGATCAGTGACACAGACTCCAGGACACAGGATGAGAACACGTCGGAAAACCACAACGTTTTCTCTGCCTGAAATACTGCACCTTTTAACACCAAGAGGCCCTGAGCCTCCCCATCTCCCTCGGAATGCCAGGGTGGTCTGGAAGGCTTGGCATCAGGCTCTTTCGGTAACTAATTCCAGGACAACGCAATTATTTTTAATTGCCCTTCAAGTTCCCACAGAGGGCTTCTCAACTGTGTACCTTTTCTCCTGCGTTCACCAACAGCACTTCAGTGATTTACTCATTTATTTTTTGGTACCAGGGACTGAACCCAGGGAGCGTAACCTGAGTCACATCCTCAGCCCCTTTTTTCTTTTTTGGTACCAGGGATTGAACTCAGGGGCAAATGACCACTCAGCCACATGCCCAGCCCTATTCTGTCTTTTATTTAGAGACAGGGTCTCACTGAGGTGCTTAGCGCCTTGCTTTTGCTAAGGCTGGCTTTGAACTTGCGATCCTCCTGCCTCAGCCTTCCGAGCCGCTGGGGATTGGAGGAGGGCTGGCCACTCCCTCTTATTTCTTGAGACAGGGCTTGGCTAAGTTGCTGAGGCTGGCCTCGAACTTGAGATACTCCTGCCTTGGCCTCATGCGCCGCTGGACTGTAGGTGTTTGTCACTGTGCCCAGCTAGTGACTGATTCTTAAACCACTACCACATTCCACCCTATCAAAGTACACACAAAATGCCAGAAAGTAGAAAGGCCAACCACACACGTTTCATAAAGAAAAAAACCAGCATGCTGCTTTAAGTTTTGCACAGGCCAGAAAACGTCTGTGTATCTGAGTCAAGTCACAAAGACGGTGGGACACTGAGGTGGTGGCTACCTGCACACTGTCCCGAGAACGGTGAAGATAGGAGACACCTTCTGCTTCACTCCCCCAGGGATCCTGGACGCGCTGAACCAGGAAACAGGGCACACTACCCAAAACTTATTGGGTTTCCCTCGCTGGACATTTAAGACCAGAAGTGACAACTAATGAAACCAACAGCAAGAAACAAGTTCTCAAGTTCCTTTTTTTTTTGGTACTGGGGATTAACTCAGGGGCACTCGACCACTGAGCCACATCCCCAGCCCCATTTTGTGTTTTATGTAGAGACAGGGACTCACTGAGGTGCTTAGTGCCTCACTGTTGTCAAGTTCCCTCTTTAACCCCAAACCAAGGCTGCACGTACCTTCCCGTATTTGCTGAAGAGGTTCTTCAGGTCAGTGGCGCGCGTGGTGGACGACAGCCCACTGACCCACAGGTTCCTTCCAGAACTGCTACCCACACGGCCTGCAGGAGAGGGAGGTCATGTCACTCACCTCCAGTCACACCAGGAAGCACCAGTGCCCTGAGACTGCAGCCCCTTCTAGCCCCCCACTAGGCCCAGCATCAACCCCTCTACCTCTAGAATTGTGGTAGTGCCAACATATAGGGTGGTGGGGGAAATGCTGCTAGCAGAGAACAAGACTCTATTTGAGGAATAATGGCGAAGTAATCTCTCATGGCGGAATCATCTTTGGATGATTGGTTCTCAACCAACACCGCAGTGTCTGAAAGGCCCATCTCGCTATTATTCAATGGGCTGAAGTGTTCCCATCTCAGAATGTAAATCACACTACCCATAAATGACAACCACAACTGACACATGCAACACAGCTGCTCCCAAACCCTGAAATCCCATCTCTCAAGACACCGTTGGGGGGGGAGGCGCACGCGGAAGTTGTGGCCTAGTGGCAGAACGCTTGCCTCGCACGCATAAGGCCCTGGGTTCCAACCCCAGCACCACCAAAAAAAAAAAAAAAAAAAAAAAAAAAACGGTGGAGGACCATCAGGACTAACTGTGTCAGCCTCAACAGCACTGAACGATGCCCGGGAGCAAGTGCTCCTCAGGCCCCGCTTCCCAACACCAGCTACCTCCTCGCCCCCACGAAAGTTAACTCATACCTTTTTCATCTTTAATGACTGGCTTTATATCTTTTTCTTCCTTAAAAGAGCTAGAGACAAAAGTTATTGTTACTCATACAGGAAAAAAACGGAAGAGAACTAAATTAAAGATATGATATGTGCTAAAACTGAATACCTACCAGAAAATTAGTCTGAAATAAAATTTTAAGACACCTTTGTAAGCTTATTTTGGAAAAAATCTGACCCCAAAAATACCATGTCAGATTCATAAAAGTCAATTAAGCTGAAGATAACAATTAACGACTTAAGAACACAACCATGGTAGGTTGATAAGAAGTAAAGAAATGGAATCACCCATTAAAAATACACAGAGAAATAAACACTGTTTGGAGGTAAACTACAATTTCAGCAGTCTGGCTGGCCAATTGCAGAAAAAACAGCTTATGTGTGTCATTAAATGACCAATGAAAAGGAGATAGCGTCTGGTCTAAAACTGAGAAACAACAAACCTCATTTTCTGATCAGCGCCCTCACTGGTTGAGGACTCTTTAGGAGCCGGAGGGACTTC
>PVHX01017476.1:13279-40027 GCA_004024805.1 Geosciurus inauris | reverse complement strand
TGCCCTTCAATAGATGAATGGATAAAGAAACTGTGGTACATATACACAATGGAATATTATTCAGCAATAAAAGAGAATAAAATTATGGCATTTGCAGGCAAATGGATGGAATTGGAAAGCATTATGCTAAGTGAAGTAAGCCAATCCCAAAAAACCAAATGCCGAATGTTCTCTCTGATTAGTGGATGCTGATACATAAAGGGGGTGGGAATGGGGAACATAAGAGAAATGGAGGAACTCTGGACGTGGCAGGGGGGAGGTGGGGGGCGGGAAAGGGGAATGGGTATAGTAAAGATGGTTGATTGAGATCGTCATCACTACCCTTGGTGCATGTATGAAGACACAATTGGTGTGACTTTATCTTGTTTGCAACCAGAGAAATGGAAAAACGGAGCTCTATATATGTACTATGACTTGAAGTGCAATTAAATAAACTAATTTTAAAAAATAAAAATAAATTAACCTTTGATCCAGCAATCACACTTCTAAAAATTTATCTCAAAGATACACTGGAAAATTTATAAAAACATTTTTACAAGACTAATCATTTCAGTACTCGTTGTGATAGCAAAAGATTCAAAATCATTCAAGTGTTCATTAGTCAGTGACTAGTTTAATAAATGGTGATATACCTCCTAAGTGGAGTACTATGTAGATACAAAAAGGAATATTGATTATCTCTATATTTGCCAAATTTTTCCCCAATTTTTTAGTTATTTAAATTGGGTGATTAATTCCAGATTCTATTTCTTTTTCTTTGCTGGAATCAGAAATCCAATAATAATTTTTCAAAGTAACCTTATTTCCACTATTTTTTAATTTATTTTGTTTTGTTTTGTTTTGTTTTGGTACTGGGGATTGAACCCAGAACCCAGGGGCGCTTAACCACTGAGCCACATTCCCAGACCTTTTTATTTTTTTATTTTGAGACAAGCTCTTATTAAGTGGCTGAGAGCCTCACTAAATTGCTGAGGCTGGCTTTGACCTTGCGATGTTCCTACCTCAGCCTCCCAAGCTGCTGGGATTACAGGCATGCATGCCCAGCTGTATTTTGTAGTGTATATATGCGCATACTACATCTAATACATTCCTCTCTTTTGTATATATACTAAAGAGGAATGTATTGGATGATCCTTCTATTAGGAAGCAATTTCTGGATAATGGTGCAGAGAAAGAGAACTCAAGAGGCCAGTGACCCTTGGTTGAGGATAAAATTATTGGAATTGGTAGAGGCTGAGGCAGTCAGAATGCAAAAGCCACATTACCCAAGAGGAAGCAGAGAAAGAATTCCAAAAATCTGCTTAAGAGACTCTAAATTTTTAGCTGAATACTACTCTGCACATGTGTAGGATAAAACCATCTAAGTTCAGGTAAGAACATCTATAAGCATAGAAAAAGTATCTGGGAACTCTATAATAAACAACATCCAGAGCTAACACAGAGCTGAGATAATTACCTCCCACCCAATTTAACCAGGGTAGAAAGACTTTATTGAATCCACAGAGCATTTGAAAGAGACCCAGAAGAGCCATGACTTGAAAGTGGCACTAGATTATTCCTAGAGTAAAGGCCATTTTAAACTTGTTATAGATGAGTTTAAAAACAAGAAACTTCACCCATAACTACATGCCAGAAAAAAATGTTAATGTCCTTTAAAGAAATATAACAAAATAGACTATTAAATAAAGTAAAATACCATCTGACATCCTATCAAAATTTACCAAACAGGAAAAAAAAAAGCAATTGTTAACAAAGAGAAAAATCAAAGGTAAAGTCCCAGAAGTGACAAAGATGATGGAATTAGTAAACAAAGACATTAAAATAACTATTAGCACAAGTGTCAGGTGCAGTGGCACATGCCTGTAATCTCAGTGACTGGGAAGGCTAAAGCAAGAGGTCACAAGTTCAAGGCCAGGTTTGGTAACTTAGCGAGACCCTGTCTCAAAAAATAAGAGCTGAGGATATAGCTCAGTGGTAGAGCACTTGCCTCACAGATGTGAGGCCCTGGATTTGATCCCCAGTACCACAAAAAATAAGTAAATGAGTAAAATAAAAAAGAAGGGCTAGGGATGTAGCTCAGTGTAAAGTACTCCTCGATTCAATCCCCAGTACAGGGGAAAAGAAAAAGCAGAAGTATTTGAGAATTCAAAAGAATACAGGAGCATAACAGAGAAATGGAAGACCTAATAGAACCAAAGGGAATGATGTGAAAAGTAGAATATATACAATTAAAATTTAGTTGGATCTCATTAACTTGAAGTAATAGAAACAGTGTGTGTGTGTGTGTGTGTGTGTGTGTGTGTGTACATATATTTATCATATGTTATCTCTGTTAGGGGTCCTGAAGATCACCTCCAAGTTCAGTGATTCCCTAGGAAGACTCACAGTACTCAGCATGTGGTGGTACTTATGGCTATGATTTATTGAGATAGAAGGAAACACAGCAGAACCATCAAAAGGAAGAAAGCACATGAAAAAAAGTCCAGAGCAAATCAGGCACGAGATTCTAGGAATTCTTTCTCTGTGGAGTCACTCAGGACACACTTAATCCTCCCAGTGATGAGTCGTGACAACACATGTGGAATCTTATCTGTCACGGGACCTCATTAGGGACTGAGTGATTTTACAAAAATTCCAGACTCCCAGAAGGAAAGCAAGTGTTCAGCATGAGCCATGTTGTTTGCTCAGTTTAAGCACAGTAAGCTACACTTATGAGGGAATGGTGGACATTCTCCCAAAGTCCAGCCTTGAAAGTTGATCTTTCACCATGAAATCCCAGCTACTAGGGAGCTGAGGCAGGAGGATCACAAGTTTAAGACCAGTCTGGGCAAATCAGTAAGATCCTGTCTCAAGATAAAAAATAAAAGTGTTGTGGGTATAGCTCAGCAGCAGAGTACCACTGGGTTCAATTCCCAATATCATTAAAAAAAAAAAAGGAAAAAGAAAGCTGACCTTTCTAAGAATAGCAGTCTCAGGCCTGCTATGTTAAACCTTTTCTGCATATTACCAAATCATACACCATAAATCTGTATAGTTCATTGAATGTCATTTATATGTCAATAAAGCTGTTTTAATTTTTTTAATGGAATGAATTAATAATAAATGTAATTACATGGATAATCAAAAACATTATGATGGGCAAAGGAGACCCAAAACAGAAGTGCACGTATGAATAATTCCACCAGTATGAAACGTAGAAAAGACAAATTTAATCCACAGTGATGGACATGTGAGAGTATGGAAATGTTGTATGTCTTTATTCTGGTGGTAGTTACATAAGTCTGTAAATTCCCAAACTCATCAAAGTATACAATTAAATTGTATCCATTGAGGTATACAATTTTGTAGTACATGAAAGGTTCATGTAGTACATGAACTTAACCCAATAAGTGAATTAATCTCCTGATGAGATTAACCGAAGGCAGATAGAGTGTGGCTGGAGGAGGTGGGCATTGGGGGCATGCTTTTGGGGTATATATTTTGCATCCGACAAGTTGAGTCTCTGTGCTTCCTGAACATCATGTGAGCTGCTTCCCTCCACCACACTCTTCCGTGGTGATGTTCTGCCTTATCGCAAGCCTTGAGGAATGGAGCAGGTTATTTATGGACTGAGACTTCTGAAACCACGAGCCCCCAAATAATCTTTTTTTCCTCTACAAGTATTCTGGTTAGGTCTTTTAGTCACAGCAGTGAAATAGCTGACTAAAACAGTGTCACACTCTTTAATCCCAGCAGTTTGGGAGGCTGAAACGGGAGGATCACAAGTTCAAGGACAGCCTTGGCAAATTAGAAAGACTCAAAATAAAAAATAAGAAAAGTTTTGAGAATGTAGCTCAGTGGTAAAATGCCCCCAGAGTCAATCTCCAGTACAAGCAAAACAAAACAAAACAAACAAACAACAACAAAAAACAAAGTGGATGATATTAATCATCTGATAAGATAAAGGGAAAGAATTAAACTTTCATGTTACTTTTCATATCCCAAATGTTTCTGAGGGTAACCACATAGCCGAATGAGGAAAAGTTTCTCTTCACAAAATTAACCTAGCTAATAAACACAGAAAAATTGTGAAATTAAAATATGATCATTATGCCATACTTTATGGCTACCAATATCAAAAAAATAAAAAAGAGAGAAAACTAGACTTTCTCTGTCTCTTAGTAAAAGGATATACTACCACCTACCTGTGAAGTAATCTTGCAAAAAATTAAAATAAATAAAATAAAAATGTATCTTTAACCTGAACCAATGTCTAGGTCCAATTAAATTTATTTTTAATTTTTTTTGTAGTTGTATACGGACAGAATGCCTTTATTTTATTTGTTCATTTTATGTGGTGCTAAAGATAGAACCCAGTGCCTCACAAGTGCTAGGCAAGTGTTCTGCCACTGAGCTACAGCCCCAGCCCTAGGTCCAGTTAAATTTAACAGAGGAGCCAGGGGTGGTGGCACATTTCTGTAAGTCCAGCTGCTCAGGAGGCTGAAGCAGGAGGATTCCAAGTTCAAAGCTAGCCTGGGCAACTTCATCAGGCCCTGTTTTAATAAGGAGCATGTTAAACTACCCCATGAGGATGAAACCAGCAGAATCCAGACTTAAACCCAGGTTCTTCCAAAAAAAAAAAGAAAGAAAGAAACATCTTATTTAGGCTGCTATAAAAAAAATACCATAACTGAGTGGCTTATAAATAGTAGAAATTTATGTCTCACAGTTCTGGAGATTGGAAAATCTGATATCAATACACTATCTCTTTCAGTGTCTGTTGAGGTCCTACATTCTTGTTCAGAGAAGGTGCCTTCTCACTATATCCTCACATGTTAGAAGGGGCAAACTATCTCTCTGCAATCTCTTTTATAAGCATACTATCTTAGATTTTTTTTCACTGACAAAATACCTGAGAAAATCAAAGGAGGTGTTTCAGGGATTTGAACGCCATTGCTTTGGGCTTATGTTGAGAGAGAACATCATGGTGGAGAAGGTGTGGTGGAGGAAAGCTGCTCATCTCATGGCAATCAGAAAGCAGAGAGGAAAGGGCGGTGGGAGGGAAGGAGAGAGGAGGGAGGGGAAGAGGCCAGGGACAAGATAATAGTCTCCAATGCACACTTGCTTCAACTAGGCCCCACCCTGTTTTAGTCAGCTCTGTGTCACTATGATCAATATATCCGACAAGAACACCTTACAGAAGGAAAAGTTTATTTTGGTTCACAGTCCACAGTTGGCTGACTCCATTGCTCTGGGCCCAAGATGAGGCAGAGCATCATGGAAGAAGGGCATGGCAGAGGACAGCTGCTCAGTTCATGACAGCCAGAAAGCAGAAAGAACAAACTTGAGTACAAGGGATAATATAGTTCCCAAGGGCATACCCTCAGTAAAGTATTCCATTGAATGAATTAATTCACTGATTAAGTTATAGTTCTTATAAGCTAATCAGTTCGCATCTGAACATTGCTGCATTGTCTCACACATGAGCTTTCAGAGGACACCTCATGTCCAAACCATAACACACCACCTACAGTTTTCACCCCCTCCAAATAATGCCATCAAATTAAGAATCTAAGCTAGGCGTGAAGGTTCATGCCTCTAATTCCAGTAACTGAGGCAGGAGGATAACAAGTTTGAAGGCAGCCTGGAAAACTTAACAAGACCCTATCTAAAAAGTTAAAAAGTTAAAAAGTCTAGGAATGTAGCCAGGAAGAAGAATGCTTCTGGGTTCAATTACCCATTTCTGGAGGAGATAAGATTATGAATTCATCAAAGGATTAATTCACTAATGAGATCAGAGTCCTCATGATAAATCACTTACCAAAAGTCCCACTTCTGAACATTGCTGCATTGGAAACCTTTAAGACAAGAGCCTTTGGGTGACATTCCAGATCCAAACTATAACATTTACTAATCTCATTTTTGAGGGCTCTGCCCTCTTCACCTAATCATTTCCCAAAGGCCCCACTTCCTAAAACCATCACCTCTGGAGTTAGTATTTCAACACATGAATTTTGGTGAGGAGACACAGACATAGCAATATGGAAAGAGATTCATAAACATCTTAGCTAATCTCAATGTGTGGCTCTTATTTCTATCTTAATTCAAATAAACACACAAAAAATTGTGATATGAGATGATTGAAATTTTGAATATTGACTGAAAATTCTATGAAATTAAAAAAATTATTGGTTTTTTTAAATGATAATAACTTGTGGGCCTTTCAAAGCATCCTTACCTTTCAAAGATACTTGATGAAATGTTCATGGATGAAATAATATATCTGAAATTTGCTTCAAAATAAAACAGAATAATAATAGTACATAGTATATTGGAGTATAGAAAAAGTAAGACTGACCAGTTCTTTGGGAAAGCAATAGTCTAGATTTTGCCATGAAAGTATTTTGTAGAGTGATTAACATTTATAACCAGTTGACTTTGATTATCCTCCATACTTTTTTTTTTTTTTTTTTTGGTACCAGGAATTGAACTTGGGTGCTTAACCACTGAGCTACATCCCCAGCACCTTTTTATTTGTTATTTTGAGACAGAGTCTCACTAAGTTGCTGAGGGCCTTAATAAGTTGCTGAGGCTGGCTTTGAACTTGAGATCCTCCTGCCTCAGCCTCCCAACTCACTTATACTTTAATGGTATAATGTGCATGGGCCTCATCCCATCAGGTGAAAAATCTTTTTTAGGGGGGAGGGTTCTGGAAACTTGAACCCAGGGGTGCTTTACCACTGACCTATATCCACAGCCCTTTAATTTTTCATTTTGAGATAGGGTCTCACTAAGTAGCTAAGGACCTCACCAAGTTGCTGAAGCTGGCCTCAAACTTGTGATCTTCCCGCCTCAGTCATCCAGGCTGTTTGGATTATAGGCATGCACTAGTGGCGTCCAGCTAGGTGAAAATCTCAAGAGCAATCTAAAGAACTCTCAAGAGTTCTTTAATAATTGTAGTCACCGCTACAGAGAAAGCCAATAAAACCATAATCCTTAAAAAGTAAGGCAAATATAGCTGGATGTGAGTCAGCACACCTGTAATTCCAGCTACATGGGGGGCAGAAGGATCACAAGCCAAGAGGCCAGCCTGGGGAACTCAGCAAACCCCAACATAAGATAAAAAGAAGGGCTGGAGGATGTAAGGATGATCTGGCTGTTCACTGATCACCGGGGTTGATTTGGCTGAAGTGGCTGGCTAGGCCGGTGTCCCCTTCCTCCCTCACTGCTCCATATATGTCCCTCCTGAAGCTGCAGCTGTGCGCATGGTTGAAGAAGACAACCTTCCCAGGTAGAGGAGGACCATTCTGAAGTCAAGGGTATATTGAGTAGCTGCACTCCCTGGCTAGAACCTCCAAACAAGCTTTCAAGAAGGCCTGGAGATTTAGCTGAATGGTAGAATGCTTGCTTAGCATGCCCTGGGCTCAATCTCCAGTAATGAAGAAAGAGAGGAAGGGAGGGAGGGAGGGGGAAGGAAGGAAGGATCTTAAGTCTTGCTGGTGGCGTATAAGTGTAGTCACAGCTACTCTGGAGACTGAAGCAGGAAGATTAATTGAGCCCAGGAGTTTGAGGCAAGTCTGGGCAACATAGTAAGACCCTGTTTCAAAAGTAAATAAAAATGAAAAGTAAGGTAAAATGAAATTTCCCTGATCCACTGTAGAATATTTTCTCCCTTTACATATTTGTGTTTAATATAAAAATACCCAAATTTGATCTTTTTAAAAAGCCAGATTCATAAATCATTCTTCTACCAAAGAAAGGGCTTGGTTCAGTCCCAATCTTTGTAAAATCAGAGACTTGTTTATTAGATAAGATTTAAAACTGCCATTTTTTCCTTTCTTTGAAGTTCCTTGCCTATTTCCCATCTTTGAAGTCCCTTTGAAGCCTCTATTCTCCTGTGCACTGCTAATATTTCTTTTTTATTTTTTTGAGCTTACAACAAATTTCACCTCTCTTGACTTCATACTGATACACAATTTCTGGTGAAATATTCAGCTTCTAATTCTTTATATTTTATGCACTTTACCAAAGCTTCCTAATTTTAATTAAATAATATTTGGAACACACAATTCTCAGAATCATAAGCCCTGAGATCTCCGAATGCCATCTCCAATTCAACAAACTTCTAATATGTTTGCATGATTCATGCATTTCAAGTTTAAAAAAAAATTACTTTTATCTGTGAAACTGATGAGATGACCTTACACTGTAAACCAAATGTTCATGAATATTTAAAATCTATCAACAGATGAATGGATTAAGAAAATGTGGTACATATACACAATGAATATTACTCAGCCATAAAGAAGAATGAAATTGCGGCATTTGTCAGTAAATGAATGGAATACAGCACTATCATGCAAAGTGAAATAAGCCAATCCCAAAAAACTAAAGGCCAGATATTCTCTCTGATATGTGGATGATGATTCACAATGCAGGGTGGGGAGAGGTTCACTGAATTGGATGGCGGGGAGGGAGTGAGAATGGGAATGGGAAAGACAGTACGGTGAACTGGACATAACTTTCCTATGTTCATATATGAATAGACGACCAGTATAACTCCACATCAGGTACAACCACAAAAATGGGAAGTTATATTCCATGTATGTATGATGTGTCAAAATACATTCTACTCTCACGTACAACCAAAAAGAACAAATTAAAAAGTTAAATTAAAAACACATGAAAGAACAACAGCAAATGTTGACAGTGCTTATCTCCTGGCAATAGACCTGAAAGTGCTTATTTTTTCCTTCTTATTTAATTTTTATGAAATATCTACATTGTTTACACTGAATGTTGTCTTATAGAACTAGAAAAACATGTAATAAATATAAAATAATTACCAAAAAATCTAGCATCTACTCACTGCTTTTTGCTTCATTGGAGTTCTCCCTTTCAAACATAGACAATTCCATCATTCTTCACAGTATGGACTTATTCTGACTTCTAATTTCTAAAATACGTAGACATCCAGATGTGGATTTCAGCCTACTGGCCTTTCCAGGGGAGACGTTTTCAGTCCGTTTAAGATAAGTGTGGCAACCTCAACTGAAGTATGCACTTTTATCAGGCATACACCCTGGTCATTTTAAACCCCTTATTCTAGAATCTTCTTTCAGACCAGTGGGAGACAGTCAGAAAAGTCCTGGAGAATGACTCTGACTAGTGTGGCCTGGTTCATGTGCAGTCCTGGGACCACACAATGTCCAGATAAGGGTCCTATGCAAGTCAAAGCCCAAGCCTGTGTAGTCAGGGGTAGTTGGAGCAGAGGGCAGCTCTGAGAGAGGGAGTCAGGGGTGCTGGGCAGACCTAATCAATGCAAAGATTTATGATTACTACTTGTGGTCTTGAAGGAATTACCTACCTTAATAGGCTTTTTCATGTATTTCATAGCATTATTTGCATTAGCTTTTCCTGAGTCCTCAGCATTTCTGACACTAGTAACACTTCATCAGTATCCAAATGAGAGAGACTGTTTTTGTCAGTATTCCTACTACCCAGAATGAAGGAGATTTGGTAAGCATTCGTGGGTGGCAATAACTGGACCATAAAAGCTTTCCATATTATTGTACCAATGAATTTGACAATTGTATCACAATATTTATGGTCATTAATAAATAAATGCAGAAATTACAGTGTGTCGCCTGTGTATGACCGTGATGCTGACCACTCCACTTGCAGGTGGTTCTCCCTCAAACAGAGTCCCTCTTACATTGAGCCAAAGCATGCAGTGTCAGTAGAGAAGAGCCCTGGAATTAATGTGCTTTCTGTTGTGATGATCACTCTCATTCCTCCAAATTTGTGAAAATAGAAATTCAGGAATGTGTTTTCTTCTATTACAAACTTTCTCATTTGTACCCTTTACAAATGCATCTTTGTTGTGCTGCTAGTGTGGAGAGAAGTTTTTCAGCATATACATATTTTTCTTTTTACAAGATAAATTGGTATTTTCTATTTACATGAAGATTTTTTTTTAAATATTTATTTTTTAGTTGTAGATGGACACAATAGCTTTATTTTATGTGGTGCTGAGGATCGAACCCAGTGCCTCCCACGTGCTAGGCGAGCACGCTACCACTGTGCCATAACCCCAGCCCCATTACATGAACATTTATTCAGACTTGCAAAGAAAACATTTTGTTCTTGGTTTTTTTTCAAAAGTTTATTGTATACCCTAAGTCTATATTAATTTTTATTTGGACTTTATCATTCATCAACCAATTCTCTCCTCATTTATTATTCTTCCCATGTACCTTGTAAGTTTGGATTGGGCTCATGGGAATAGGATTGGGATTCCCCTGAAAATAAGGCACTTTCACAATTGTCCTTAATAAGCATTTTATTTTCTTCTCATTTACTAATGGCCCTGACTCATTCTAATACTTAAGAAAGGATTAAACGAACTAACTGAAAAAAATAAACAAGCCCTCGCATTAAGCAAAATATTTCCTATTGCATTTTTCTTTTTGTATTTAATAATTACTAATCAAATTTTATTAAATGTTCATGTAGTTTTAGTCAGTAATGCTATGTACACATAATTCTACTATTGCTAGTGCTAATAATAAATAAATGATAATTCAATTTTAAAAAATTATCCTTAAAGTCATATGTCATATGGTAATTGAAAAACTTTAAAATTTCAGTTTATATGTGTAATTTTTTTATAGTGATACAGAACAAGGAAATTAATAAAATAATTCCAAGAATAAGGATGTTATATTAGAACAAATTTCATAGGATAAAGGATGGAATTATGAGTTTAAAGAGAAGAACTAATAAAAATTTCTAACTCAACATAACCTTGTTCAAGCATTTTTTAAAAAAATGATAATAGCACTATGCAGCCTCCATAAGACAGCCCCCTGGTATTTTGATCTTGCATAATCCCATCCTCATGAAAAGAGGCTTGACTTATTGACTTGCTTAGAAGAAAGAGAACACAGCAAGAGTGACGGATGAGGGTTCCAAGGTGAGATTACAGAAACTGTGATTTCTAGCTTTATGTATGACTGCATGTATGTCGTGATTCTACATCACATACAACCAGAGAAATGAAAAGTTGTGCTCCATCTGCGTACAATGAATCAAAATGCATTCTGCTACCATGTATACCTAAGTAGAATAAATAAGTAAATAAATTTTTTAAAAAAAGAACGCACCAATCAAAAAAAAGTGAAAAAAGGAAAAAAAAAAAAAAAAAGAAACTGATTTCATTCTCCTCAGCCTCTTGCACGATCTCCCTGCTTGTTCTGACAGAAGCTAATTGGCATATTTCGAATTGCTGAATGGAGAACCTCATGCAGCAAGAAACAGGGAAGCCATTAGCCAGCCTGGAACTAAATCCTGCCAACAATCGTGTGAGTGAGTTTGGGAGCAAACCTTCAGATGAGAACAGAGCCCTGGCTAACAGCTTGATGGTAGTTTCGTGACTTTTTTTTTTTTAATCCAGAGAAACTGTGAGATAATGAATGGTTGTTTTCAACTGCTGAGTTCAGGGACAATTTGTTTCACTGCAATAAATGATAACTAATACAATAATAGTGAGTGTCAAAGGGCTATTGTTTTTGGAATTCCCTGGACACATTTAAGAATGATAAATATTTTTACCTTTAAAGTGAAATTAGTTTTCAGTAAGGCTGAAATTACAATATTAAAATGTCTAAGAAGACATTTTAGGGGGAGACATAAAATGTACACAGGGTCCATTATTTTTCTCAATTCTTTTGAGAAGTACATGAGCAAAGAATTAGCAAAGTACTGACAGCATTAGGGAAATGCTCATTTCTCAGTGATAGTGAAACAGATTAACAGAGAGAATTAAGAATGAAACGAGGGTTGGGGTTGTAGCTCAGTGGCAGAGTGCTTGCCTCACACGTGTGAGGCACTGGGTTTAATTCTCAGCACCACATTAAAAAAATAAAGATATTTGTATCCATCTACAACTAAAAAAAATTTTTTAAAAAGAATGAAATGAGACCTAGAGGGTTAAATTTTCTGCATGAAATAAGTTTGGTAATTAAGCCAACCTAGAAAGTATACAGCTAAAATAGTCTCTACCAATTGAGAGCTTACATACTCATTAATCCTCAAAACCATTTGAGGGCAATGTTATCTTGGTTGGAGATGTGAAGAAACCATTTATCATACTCAGTGTGTTTTTGTTGAGCTGAGCTTACAGAAGAGGTGCCCATCACCATCCAGCCACTTGAACAATGGATTGGGCTATCATTACAGATGCAGCTTCATCTAAAATATCATTCCGACCCAAGAGCTGAAAGTAGACAAATAGACATCCGACTCTCCCCATCACACAAGTTGGAAAGCACAGGGTTTAAGTTCTAGCCCAGGTCTCTGACTCCAAAGCTATGTGCTTTTAACTGTTGGTTTTCCAAAAAGCAAGGAAAAAAATTAAATGTGTTTTCTTCTATGTTCAGATTATATCACTTGTGTCAAGAGCCGTCCGTGGACTATGTGTGGACCAAATCGGCATGGAAGCCCATTGAATAGGAAAATCTGGTATTTGAGAACTTCCAGCGGCAGTCCTGCTGGTAAGATTGCCCAGATACATGTGAGTTCTATTCAGCTCTGTCAGGTCCCACAGAGATGGGGTGACCTGCTTTAGCCACATGTCCTCTCAGAAATGGGTGTTGCCTGCCAAGATGCCAATCAACCTGTTGACTGCAAGACATCATGAGGCAAGACTCCTGAAACCTTATCCCTGCCTTTGACATACCCCCTTAAATAAACCACTGGAGCCACTTTTCATTTGTTCTCTTCCAGTTCCTACTAGGACTGGAAGATCCTATTAGGCGCTCTGCTTTTAAAACCTTTTTGACTCTGCCTCTTATTTCTTCACTAATTTTGTCAGACTTTATTTTCTCAGATGGCTTATCCCCTCCTGAGCAAAAAAAAATTACCCTAGTGAGGTGCTGACCACCTCACAATACGCTTGTAGAGTTTTGGGGGGAGTATAATAAATACATTTCCTCGACCAACACTCTAGAAAATTCTAATTTTCTTCTTTTTACTGTGGTAAAATACATATTCCATAAAAGTTACCATTTTGACCATCCATTTCCAGTCCTTTTGCATCTTACCAAACTCAGACTTCACTCCCATTAGACAGTATAACTCCCCATTCCCACGTTGCCCCAGCCCTGGCCAGCAGTACTCTACTTTCTGTCTCTATGAATTTGACTACTCTAGATTCCTCATGTAACTGGCATTGGGAAGTATTTGTCCTTCTTCACCTGGCTTATTTCACTTACCATATTATCTTCAAAGTCCATCCATGTGAGAATATCATTCTTTTTAAGGCTGAATAGTATTCTACTAAAACCCACATTTTCTTTATGTAGTCATTCAGGCTACTATAAACTACTACTTAGTCTATTCAGGCTACTATAACAAAATAGCATAGACTGGTTAGTTTGTAAACCAAATAAATTTATTTCTCACTGTTCTGGAGGCTGGGAAGCCCACGGTCAAGGAATCAGCCGATTGGGTGTCCAGAGAGGGCCCACTTTCTGGTTCATAGATCTTCATGCTTGGGTCCTCATGTGATAGAAAAGGCAAAGGATCTCTCTCTCCAGCCCCTTTTATGAGGGAACTAATACCATTCATAATCTAATAACCTCCCAAGGGCCTCACCTCTTAACACCATCTTACATGGTTAGATTTCAATGTACAAATTTGAGGAAACAAAAACATTCGGTCCATAGCATCTGTTGATAGACACTTAGGTTCCTTCTACCTTCTGACTATTATGACTAATTCTGCTATGAAAAAAATGTCTGTTTGAGTTTCTACTTTCAATTCTTTTGGATACATACTCAAAAGTATAATTGCTAAATTATAGGATAATTCTATATTTTTTATTTTAGAAATTGCTATGCTATTTTCCACATAGCTATACTGTTTACATTACCATAGTTTCAACATTTTTACAAAGAAGTATAACTAAAATAATAAGTGATGAATGATATAAAAACAAGCAATGAAACTAAAAAGAACAAATAAAAAATTTTAAAAACAGATTTGTAGATTAAAAAATCAAGCAATATAGGTAATTAGCTCATAATTACAAACTCTTAGGGCCTCTAAGTACATCATTCAGTCCAAGTATTCATCATATATTTGAAGATAATGCTTAAAGGTTTTGGATGATGATTAGAAATTCCCTCCGGCTAACACTGATTAAAGGCTTACCCTGATGTGCAGGGCTCAAAGTAAAAAGGAAATTATCCATCCTTTTTTTTTTTTTTTTGGAATTCTTTCCCTTGACTACCATATGTGGCCTTAAACACAGCAACCTGTCAATTTACCTAGGACAATGATTCACCTGGATGGAAAGACCACATACATATTTCAATTATTGTACTTCCTGCCAATCTCCCTGGGAAAGATAAACTAGTTTTAAAAATGATGTGGGTTGGTAAATATTTGCAATTAGAGTCTTTATGAGGTCACCATAGCAGTTATAAAAACAAGACAATTTAAATATAATTGTTGGTCCTTACAGAAACCTGACATTTAGCCATATGCCCACCTACATTAGGTTAGTTAATTGTCTTCCATGGTGTTGGCCAAGTTTGGGAGTTATACAACTCTGAGATGAATGAATGTTTATGAAATATGGTTTCTCAGTTGAGAAATGCCAAGTACCCCTAAATGATGAGGAGGACAGGTAATAGACACATGCATTATAAGAACCAAAAGAGCCCTTTCTTTTCTTTTTCTTTTTTTCTTTTGTACTGGGGATTGAACCCAGTGGCCTTAACCACTGAGCCACATCCCCAGCCTTTTTGATATTTTATCTAGAGACAGAGTCTTGCTAAGTTACTTAGGGCCTCACTGAGTTGCTGAGGCTGGCTTTGAACTTGGGATCCTCCCACCTCAGTCTACTGAGCTGCTGGAATTACAGGCATGCACCACTGCACCCGGACAAGGGAGCCTTTTCTAAGTGCAGTTAAGGGTTTGGAGTCTGGGGAGACAGCATTCCAGGTCATAAGAAATGGGTTCCTCCTAGGTTGTAAGTGCCCTGGCACCTTTCCTTCTCTCTGAGACTTCTGCTAAGAGTCATAGGAAAGTGTGGGTGACAGACAGCAGCTCTACACATTAGTGTTTTGGTTCTGGAGAACCTTAGAGATCAACTTAATGCTTTTAAAGTTGTTTTTTATTCTCTACAAGCCCCATAAATGTTATGATTTCATAAGCAAGCAGTCAGAAGTTAATGTAGATACCAGAGAACCATTATAACCACACTGTATTCATATAATTTCAGCCTAAAAACAAAACAAAATTTAAATTTTAGGATGATCTACAATGAATACAGAAATATATGCTTTCTACCAGGCTTTTTGAAATCTTTAGAATAGTTTATTCAACCCTTCAAGGCCTCCCAGCAAAAACTGATTGATCTGGTCCAAACTTTCTGTTTTACAACAGAAGAAGCAAAAGTCTAGGAAGTGAGTAATAAAATATAGAATGTAGAAGTAATGGCAAATTGAGATGAAAACTCAGTATTCTTTGTCCTATAGCCCATGGTAGCTTACTATGGCATGGGCAATAGTCTATGTCACAGAAATCTTCATCTTCAACGTGAAGTGCGGGCATATGTATGTCTCTATAGAAAAGAAGAACAAAAAATTTGTACTGTATAGGAAGAAATTTAAGGCAACATATGGGGGAATTATTATATATATATGCATATATGTGTACTATGTATGCTATTTTATATATATACATATATAACCCCCCCACATATATATATACATATACACACACACATAAAATATATATGTGTATATATATATGTGTGTGTGTATATATATACACACATATATATGTAATAAGTGAATCAGTTAAATTTATAAACCCATGGGGAATATATTTCTAGTGATGAAATTTCAGGTAGTCCTTAGTTTTATTTCTATGAATATTCCTAGCAAATGAGGGCTGCCCTTGGAAAGTGCAGGTGTGGGGAGGGGTGTGAAGGAAAGGGAAGCAAGAGATGGGGAAAGATAAGGGATATTTCATGTCCCTTATTCCTTAATTTTACAGTTCAACGCCAGTTGTCAAATGTTTACAGAGTGTTTACTACATACTGGGCATTTTTCCAAGCACTGGAAACACAAACAAATTAGACTTAGACTTTGCTTCAAGGTACCCCAAATACAATGTAAGAGTGTGGTTTATTTGTATATGTGTTTATTTGTATATGTGTTTATTTGTTTATCCTTGCAGATGGGATGATTACAATGTTATAATCACGTATTGCTCAGTAAGCAGCAGCTAATATCTCAGAGACCTCAGAATTCATTTTGTGGCTAGGATCACTGTAAACAGTTTACCCCAGCTGGGCTAGCCTCTGTCCTTCCCACCGAGACCACACTATTTTTAGCTTAGATTGGATAAATCTTCCTGCACACTGTTTGTCAAGGTCTCAGCTGCTTCATGTTTGCTTACTTCAATATTTTATTAACCCCTATTTAGCATTTCAAAAATCTCCAGAATATTCCCTTTATTCTCCATGATATTGCAAAGAATACAGTGATAGCTTGGGTATGGTAACAGGCTGCATTCATTCTACAGCTGCATTTCCTTAGGATATACCAGGGAACATAACAGGCGAAAGTTTCTGGAGCATATATTCATGGAGCATATATTCCAGTGAGTTCACATGATAGAAAACTAAAGTATTTGAGGCTCCAAAAGAATATATTTTTCTCTCATGTAAAGTAAGTTGAGATTTCAGTCCAGTGTTCCATTGATGGCTCCATTGTCATTGAAGACTTAGACTCCTTTGTTATTCCTCCCTTCTCCGCTCCATTTCATGGTTTCCATCCTGAGAGTCATCTCATGCTCAAAGAATGGCTGAGGTAGTCTAACTATCACGTCCATATTCCAGGCAACAGGAAAAAGGGAAATATAAGCAAAAGGCACACCTGCAGGCTGAGCCAGTTCTTTTAAAATACCTCAACCAACTATGCCCACTTATAGAAGGGTTATCTGCAAGGGAGGCTGGGAACTGTAGCTTCAAACCTAAGCACATATATTTAATCAACAATTTAGGGGGATTTGCTACCAGAAAATAATGGGAGAATGGATATTGTGTGGGCAGTAGTCTTTGTTATAGGAATCTTAATCTTCAATAGGATGTGTAGGCATGGGTGTGTCTAGATAACCAGACAGATGTTCTATATGGGGAGAAATTTAAGGCAACACATGGGGTTAACATATGCAATACTTGTTGGGGTTGTCTTGTGAAAAATCATATCTATTAACCTTAACTTTGAGACTTTTCCCCATCTTTAAATTTTTTTTTTTTTTTGGTACCAGGGATTGAACTCAGGGGTACTCGACCACTGAGCCACATCCCCAGTCCTATTTTGTGTTTTATGTAGAGACAGGGTCTCACTGAGTTGCTTAGCGCCTCGCCGTTGCTGAGGCTGACTTTGAACTCACGATTCTCCTGTCTCAGCCTCCCAAAGTGCTGGGATTACAGGCGTGCACCACTGCGCCCGGCTCATCTTTAAATTTTTTTTATTTTATTTTTTTTTTTTTTTTGGTACTGGGTATTGAACTCAGGGGCACTCAACCACTGAGCCACATCCTCAGCCCTATTTTTTGTGTTTTATGTAGAGGCAGGGTCTCACTGAGTTGCTTAGCACCTCGCCATTGCTGAGGCTGGCTTTGAACTCGCGATTCTCCTGTCTCAGCCTCCCTAAGTGCTGGGATTACAGGCTTGAGCCACCGCGCCCGGCTTTCATCTTTAAATTTTTGAGTGCTGATTATTCCGTCTAGAAAGTGATTTTGTTTAAAGAGTGTGAGGTCTAGACTGTCATTCATTTCACTGAGTGAAATACACTATTCTTAAATAAGAGAGGACAAGGACATCTTTGAAAAGTCCTCTTTTGGGTTCAGAAAAGATGGTGTCCCTGAGTCCTTGGCCTCTTAGGGATATGACTTGACATCCTCTTGGAGATAAGACTATGAGAGGGAAGTGAGAGTGCAGTGTTTCTTCCTTCTCCTCCCCTGAGCCAGGCCATATGGTCCCAGGAATGAAAACGACCTGTGGATGGAAAGCAGTGGGTGTAATGCTGAGTGCTCTGGGCGCCTGGATTAAACCCCATTTTGGCTCAGTTGTGAAGGAGTTGACTTCTCTTCTTTTGGCTTTGTTTTACTAATTTGTAAAATGAAGGAGATTAAATTCAATTACAGCCACAGAAGTTTATTTAACTGTCAATCATTAACTTGAATAAATTCTCAACAAAAGTAACAGCACATTTTCCAGTTGTCCTATCAAGGGAGGTGGGCGGGGGTGGGGGGGGTGGGGGAGGTGGGGGGGTGGATTCCTTTAGTAGTATATCAGTCTGTTAAGGCTCCCATAATAAAATGCCACATGAGTTGGCTTAAACAACAGGTGTTTATTTTCTCATTGTTTTGGAAGGTAGAAGTCCATGACAAAGGTGTTATAAGTTTGGTTTTTGGTGAAAGGTCTCTTCTGGCTAGTAAACAGCCATCTTCTCAGTGTGTCCTCATGCAGCCTTTCCACATAAGGGAGAGGGAGAGTGCTCTGATGTCTCTCTTCTCATAAGGATACCAGTCCTATTGGATTAGGACCACACCCGCATGACCTCATTTAACTTTAATCACCTCCATAAAGGCTCTGTCTTCAAATACAATCTCATTGAGAGGATGGAGCTTCAGCATATGAATTTGGTTGGGGGGGGGCACACAATTCAATCCACACAAGTGACACAGAGAGTAAAGTTCCACAATCATTTCCTGGTAACGTCTCAGGTTCCCTTTTTTTTTTGCAGTGTTGGGGATGGAACCCAGAGCCTCACATATGCCAAGCAAGTGCTCTGTCATTAATCACATTCCCAGCTCTCAGACTCCAAATTTTGGCCTAAACTGTTCAAATGAGATCACTTAGCTGACAATATGACCAGATACTTGCTCCATGCTTTCTCATTTCTCTACATCCTCATTTTCCTATCTTGGTCTCCTTGATGTTAGGCTTAGCTACCTGAAAAATTATCTTAGGTCTCATAAAATTTTTTTTTTTGGTACCAGGGATTGAACTCAGGGGTACTCGACCACTGAGCCATATCCCCAGCCCTATTTTGTGTTTTATGTAGAGACAGGGTCTCACTGAGTTGCTTAGCACCTCACCGTTGCTGAGGCTGGCTTTGAACTTGCGATTCTCCTGTCTCAGCCTCCCAAAGTGCTGGGATTATAGGCTTGAGCCACCGCGCCCAGCTAGGTCTCATAAAATTTAGCATGGACTTTTCAGTATTTATTTTTTCAGAGCAGAAGTCTACTATAAACAATGACAATAGTAGTCAATAATAACAATACAACTTTGTTTTTCTGTTTTAGGTAGTTAATTAACTTCAAATTGTCAAAAATCCAGGAAAGGTAAAATTCTGAACTTCACTGAGCACTTACTTATGTATGTACTTGGCACATACATATTAGACCCTTATACTAGACCCTTTGAATCATTTACTCATTAAATGATCAGAACAGCTCTAAAGACTACTACATACATTTATAGATAAGTGGAGTGAGATAACTTGATCAGGATTATACTGTTAGTGGTGGAGCCTAGATTTACACCCAGTTCTGTAGTTCTAAAGCTTGTTTTTAGCAATATTATTTTGGGTAAAAATGAACATGTGTAATTTTAAGTGGGTTAGGAATCTTTTTTATTGTTTTAAAAAAACATAAAACTAAGCCAGGCGCAGTGGTGCAAGCCTGTAATCCCAGCACTTTGGGAGGCTGAGACAGGAGAATCGCGAGTTCAAAGCCAGCCTCAGCAACGGCGAGGCGCTAGGCAACTCAGTGAGACCCTGTCTCTACATAAAACACAAAGTAGGGCTGGGGATGTGGCTCAGTGGTCGAGTACCCCTGAGTTCAATCTCCAGTACCAAAACAAAGCAAAACAAAACATAAAACTATGTGTTGATATGGAATGATATCCAAGATTTATTGTGTGAGCTGCTATTGAGATAGAAAAGGATAGGCAGTTGAGAGAAGGGAAGGGACAGTGAAGGTCGACAAGAGGGCACGCACCGGAACAGCCATTCTAACACGCGCTGACATGTTATAAAACAGCTCCTGTTTCTCAAAGAGCCTAAATTTCCATCTCGTGGACAGCGACTGACTGGGCCCAAGCCCGCAGCAGGACAATCAAAATACCAAGGACCAATCAAGAGGAGCTTCTCAAGTTCTCCTTAAGTGCCTTTAAAAGAAGGAATGCTGTAAGACTTAAATAGCACTCTTGCCCCTCCCAGGTGCGCTGCCCAGGGTGTTCTGAATCTTTTTCTCACCTTTAAAGTTCCTGCCTGACTTGCTTACCTCAGCAGTATTGGTATCCTGTGTGGTTGGTGGATTGTAGTGCTAAACATTCTGCGAGGCTAAGCCACCCAAGCCTCCCTCACACTGGGTCCTCCCAAGTGCTTCCCTCTTGGCAGAAAGAAGGATACACAGGGGCTGGGTTGTACTGGTGGTAGTGTGCTTGCCTAGCATTTGTGAGGCACTGGGTTTGATCCTTAGCACCTTAAATAAATAAAGGTATTGTGTCCATCTACAACTAAAAACTATTTTTTAAGAAAGAAGTGTACATGATGCAGAGTGGTTTTTAGAGATTGGTTTAGGCTCCCAGTTCTCACATATTGAAGGGCTGCTGACTTGCCAAAGACACTCTTGCTGTTTCTGTGCCCCCATGTGCCTCCCGAATTCCTTTGCCTATAGGGGAAGGGAAGGCACCCATCTGTTGATCTTTAAGGATCTAGGGAGACACATTCTTACACATCCCCTCCTCAGAGGAAGCTGAACTCTACCTTTCAGTATCTCCAAGTACACTGGGCTCACAGCTAGTTGATTAAATTCTTCCTCAGATTTCACCATGAGGAAGGCAGAATATTCTCTGAGACAACCTGTCCTCTTTTTCCTTCCGGGACCCTTGGAATCCAGAGTGTAGATGAAAAACCCCTTTAAAATGATACTTTGTCCTTGAGGAGCCTGGCCTCACATAGTCTCCTTGCACCTTGCTTGAAAGGAGAGTTCATACTCACTAGGCTCACCAATTTTGTAGACATAGGAAGCAAAGGAATTCTTCCCACTGTCAGTCGACATTTAATTATCTGCCATTGTATCTGGAAGTCCGAAAGTGGAAAGGAAAGACCAGTAAGGTCTGCTAAGTCTGGGTCCCTGCAGTCTTTGCCATGTAGAAACCAAAGACCTGAGCAATATAGCTGGTAAGGCGGCAATAAATCCAGCAAGTCACATAGAGTGAGAGGGGTGGGATTGCCGGCTGCCAAGAGATGGTTCAAGGAGATATCCCTATGAGTGGGCAGTTCTTCTGGCCTGGGCACCTGAATTCTGTTTTCTCTTATTCAATAGGATGGGAACTTCAGGCTCAATGGTAGTGCCAGGTTCACCACTAGGCTACCTACTGAAAAATTGGGACAAGTTGGATTCATAGACATCCAGGAAAAAATACTTGATTTTCTTCTGTTCTCTCTCAGGTGTGGCCTCAATACAAACTCTCTGATGCAGAATCATGGCCGCCAGAGGCAAGTATGACTTTTACTACTATCTTGCAGCTTAGTTTGTTTTGTAAGAAGGAAGGGAAATGGTCTGAGATTCTCTATGTTCAGCTCTGAGGGAGAACTCCAAATTATGTTAGCAGTCTAAATTAGACCCAGCTATCATTGCTGCCATGATGGAAGAGAAGTCTAAGGAGACAACTACCAAGGTAGAAAAGTCAGAGAAATCCTAAGGATTCTGAACTCCTAATAACTCCTGCCAACAGCCCTCATGTCCTTCCTATCCAGGACTCTTATCATCCACCCCCAAAGGAGGACAAAACATACTGCTTCAGGAAATGCCGGAGAAGTTTGGCCAATCAAGTTCCAAGTTCCTCTTTGTAAGGGCAAAAAGATCACACAAGTCATTGTAGGCTTTATTCAGGAGCTGGATTCATCTGTGGAGGTGGTAGACCCATATTCCCAATGGAAAATGAGCCCCTGAACAAAGGAAGGGCCTGGGTTTATATAGGCTCTTAGTTTTCGCAGGCATTTAGGAATTTTGGGGTTGTTTCATCAATTAGTTTATCACTCCAGTGTGGTGATAAGCCCCTTCCTTCCTGGTTTTGCCTCAGGAAGGCATCTGTTTAGGGGAGGTGTTAACTGCTGGCTTGATTAACATCAAAGAGACAGAGCTGGAAAAGGTAGGGCTGCCGGCATGATTAACATTAAAAAGACAGTGTTGGGGAAAGTGGGGGCTGCCCGCATGACTAACATCAGGAAAACATTGTTGGGGGAAATGAAGGTAATGCTTGGCCATTCTTCTTTTCCTCAGACTACATCATTTTTCTAATTCCCATATCTATTACTCTTTCCTTTCAAGACCTGTGGCAAATAAAGATGGACTTAGGGAAGTTCTCAGAGGATCCAGATAAATACATTGAGGTATTCTAAAATTTATGTATCAGATGTTCAGTCTTATCTGGGAGGATATTATGTGACTACTTAAACAAACTTTGACCTCTGATGAAAAGGAGACTACCTTAAGGGCAGCTGAGCATTTTGGAGGTAATCTGCATTTCAGCCATGCCCCCGCAACACAGACTAGGAGTAAATCTAATTGTCCATCTGGGGCACAGGCAATCCTTAGAAATCCCCAATGTGATCTAAACAAATGACAGCATGATTGGAAAATGAGACATTTTCAGGCTCTAGTCCTCAAAAAGTGGAGGCAAAAGCCTGTCAGTTACTCTGAGATCCACCAATGCCCTCAGGAGAACCCTGCAACCTTTCTGGAGAAATTTCAGGAGGCATTGAGAAAGCACACCCTAGTGGATCCTGAATCCATAGAGGGCCACTTAATTTTAAAGGATAAGTTTATTATTCAGTTAGGCCTAGACATTTGGAGGAAGTTACAAAATTGGCATCCGGCCCTGACCAGTCCGTAGATGACATCCTCCTCCTTGCAACATATTTTATAACAGAGATCAGGAGGAGAGGAAGGAAAGGGAACACAGAGATAAAAGGAAGGCTGAAGTACTGGTCATGGCCCTGCATGGAGCAAGCTTCCTGGGTGTTAAAGAAGATAAATGGAATGACCCTCGAGCCACAAAAGGAACTTGTTTCCATTGTGGAAAGGAGGGACTTTACCAATGGAAATGCCAACAGGTTAAGCAACCCCCTCCAAGGCCTTGTCCTATCAAGGCAATCACTGGAGGAATAAATGTCCCTGAGGTGAGGGCTCGTGGAGCCAGATTACCCTAGCCAGGCCTGAATGGGCGTGGGGTCAACCTTAATGGCCCCCTGACTCCCATTACTACTCATGAACCCTAGGTATGCTTCTCAGTAGGGAGCCAGAAGGTCAGTTTCCTTCTGGACACTGGTGCCAGCTTCTCCATACTTGTCTCTTACCCTAGACTCCTTTCCTCTGATACTATGACAGTGCTAGGGGTGTCTGGACAGCCTATCACTAGATATTTCGCTCCCCTGTTAAGTTTTGAATAGGATGGGGTGATGTTTTCTCATGCATTCCTAATGGTCCCAGAGTGTACTACTCCTTTATTGGGAAGAGATATAATCTCAAAACTTCAGGCCTCCATCACCATGAATTGGGGACCCCAGGGCCCATTACGTCTACCTCTATTAGAATGTGATATAAACCCTGAAGTAGGGGCCACTGAGGGCAAAATCAGGCAAGTGAAGAGTACAGTTCCAATTAAAATAACTGGAACCCTTCATCTTCTCACAACAGAGACAATACCACCTGTGCCCAGAGGCAAAAAGAGGTTTATTGGTCATCATTTAAAACCTTAAACCACAGGGACTTTTGGAGTCTTGCAGGAGTCCAGCAACCAAATGGCAAATGGCACCTAGTCCAAGATCTCAGGAAAATCAATAAAGCAGTTGTCCCTCTTCATCCTGTGGTGCCCAATCCTTATGCTTTATTATCTGCGATCCCAGTTGCCCCTGCTTGGTTTACTGTATTAGATTTGAAGGATACCTTTTTCTGTATACCCCTAGACAATCAGTTAATATCTGTCTGCTTTTGAGGAGTCAGGTAGTGGATCTCAACTGACGTGGACAGGGCTACCCCAAGAATTCAGAGATAGTCCCTGCTTGTTTGGGCCAGGTCCTCACCAAGGACCTAGCAGAATGCAAGGACAGGTCATCTGTAACTGTCCTTCAAAATGTGGATGACATCCTTCTACATGCTATCACCCAGGAGGAAGGTCAAATGGCCACTACAGAGCTCCTGAATTAGCTAGCTGATCGAGGGTAAAAGATCTAGAAAAAGAAAGCTCAGCTATGCCAACCACAGGTTCAATATCTAGGATCACAACTATCTCAAGGAATCTGCAGGCTGGAGGAAGAGAGAATCACCCCTATAGGATGATACCCTCTACCTCAGACCATAAGGCAACTCAAGAGGATTTCTGGAGATAACTGGGATATTGTAGGCTTTGGATCCCTGGGTATGGAGAGATAGCCAGATCCCTTTATTGACTCCTCAAGGAAGCCCAATGCCAGGGGACAATTGTCCTAATATGGGAACCAGAGCATGTTAAAGCTTTCAAAGCCCTAAAAGAGGCCTTGCTTCAAGCTTGAGCTCTCAGCTTGCCTACACAGCAAAAATTTAATCTATTTGTAATTGAAAGGGGAAGAATGGCCTTATGGATGATCACAAAGGTATGCGCCACCTCAACAGCCTGTAGCATATATCAGCAAACAGCTTCATATGATGTCTCAAGGATGGTCCCAATGCCAGCAGTGGCTGTAGTAGCAATGCTGGTCCCTGAGGCAACTGAGGTAAGCCCATGAAGGGATCTTACTGTATACACTTCTCATGGTCCTTTCAAGACTTCTCAATAATAAAGGGGGTTATGGCTCTCAGATAGTTGACTTCTAAAATACTAAGCCTTGCTCCTAGAAGGGCCAGTGGCTCAAAAACCTGCTCAAATTTAAACCCAGCCACCTTTCTTCTGGAATCATTAGAAGGAAACCCTGAACATGTTTGTCAACCAGACTTAGCCATATGTTACTCAGTTCATGGAGATCTCCAAAGTTTTCCCATGTCCAATTCAGATCTTACTATGTACAGAGATGGAAGTTTTTTTATGGAACAAGGGGAATGCAAAGCTTCTTATGCTGTGGTAACTTTATCTGACACCTTAGAAGCACAATCTCTGCCCCTAGATACAAGTGCACAACTTGTGGAATTAATAGCCCTAACTAGGGCACTCGAATTGGGAATACAAAAAGAAGTCAATATCTATACTAAGTGTGCTTATTTAATTCTGCATGCACATGCAGCAATCTGGAGGGTAAGGTGATTTCAAATAGCTGGAGGTACTTCTACAAAGAACTATGAGCAGATCTTAAAACTAATAGAAGCTGTCCATTTACCTACAGAAGTGGCAGTAATTCACTGCTGGGAACACCAAAAGGAAATAGATGAAATATCAGAAGGTAATAGGTGAGCTGACCAACAAGCCAGGGAGACTGCAAGGGCAAAATCGTGTCAACCATCAACCTTAGCTCCTTTACTTTGGACAGGACCTCCCCCAGAAATAAAACCCAAAATACTCAAGAGGACCCATAATGTGCTTTATCTTTTTTTTTTTTTAAATATTTTTTCAGTTGTA
This sequence comes from Geosciurus inauris, assembly GCA_004024805.1. Classification (NCBI taxonomy): domain Eukaryota; kingdom Metazoa; phylum Chordata; class Mammalia; order Rodentia; family Sciuridae; genus Geosciurus; species Geosciurus inauris. Next base: position 14,361 of record PVHX01017476.1, on the reverse strand, counting down.
GATGGACACAACGTCTTTATTTTATTGCTTTATATGTGGTGCGGAGGATCGAACCCAGGGCCTCACGCATGCAAGGCAAGTGCTCTACCGCTGAGCTACAAGCCCAGCCCCATGTGCTTTATCTTGACGAGTCACTCTCCTTCCCTCTGGATCGATACAGACAGAAAATAATACACTTTGCTTACCTGCTAACTCCCAATGGAAAATTCTACATACCCTGCATCCATCCTTCCATTTTGCAGAAGAAAATACTTTCAAATTAACTCGATTGTTATTTGAAGGAAAAGACATACCCCAAACTGGTCATCAGGTAGTCAGGAATTGTGAGATATATCAAAGAAAAAACCCACTTAACTTTACCAAAAGACCTCCAGGTCTGCAGAGAGCAGGAAAACTCCATGTAGAGGATTGGCAACTTGATTTCACTCATATCCCTAAGAGCAGTGGGTCTAGTATGTTATTTATGATAGATACCTTCACTGAGGGGGTTGAGGCTCTCCCCTCCTGAACTGAACAAGTGGGAGAAGTGGTCAAGTTTTTACTACAAGAAATTGTCCCTCAATTTGGATTGTCTCACAGCCTACAAAGTGATAATGGAGTAGCTTTCAAGGTAGCTGTCACTCAGGGAATATCGAAAGCCTTAGGCATAGAATATCATCTTCATTATGCCTGGAGACTGCAGTATTTGAGGAAGATAGAAAAGGCTAATGATATTCTAAAGAAGCATTTGAAGAAACTCACTCAAGAAACTCACAATGCTTGGCCTAAGATGCTTCCTCTAATCCGGCCCCAGGGCAGGAGCATTAGGACTGAGTCCATTCATGCTCTTAGATGGGAGAACATTCTTCAAAAATGATATCCTTAAAGATCAAGAAACTGGGCTGGGCCGGGCGCGGTGGCTCAAGCCTGTAATCCCAGCACTTAGGGAGGCTGAGACAGGAGAATTGCGAGTTCAAAGCCAGCCTCAGCAACAGCGAGGAGCTAAGCAACTCAGTGAGACCCTGTCTCTACATAAAACACAAAATAGGGCTGGGGATGTGGCTCAGTGGTCGAGTGCCCCTGAGTTCAATCCCCAGTACCAA
>PVHX01017476.1:0-13179 GCA_004024805.1 Geosciurus inauris | reverse complement strand
GAAACTGGGCTGGGGTTGTGGCTCAGTGGCAGAGTGCTTGCCTAGCATGTGTGAGGCACTGGGTTTGATTCTCAGCACTGCATATAAATAAATAAAATAAAGGTCCATTGAAAACTAAAAACAATATTAAAAAAAATCAAGAAACTGCTGAATTTGTATTTCATATCACAAAGCTAGCCAAATTCCAAACTGAAATCTGCAAATATCCCACATATAAGCCACTTATTTCTCCACCATTATATGAATCTGGTGACTTAGTAGTGGTCAGGACCATGTGTTCAAACTCCCCTAATCTAGAACCTGTCTGGAAGGGGCCTTTTTCTGTGATTTTATCCACCCCCTCTGAAGTAAAAGTATGTGGATAAGAAAAGTGGCTCCACCACTCCAGAGTTAAGTGATGGACATCCAACTCTAAAACTGGACAGATGATTTCGCATCCCCACTAGAGGAATTACCTCCATACACCCGTGAACCAACAGAAGATCTCAAATTCCTGTTTAAACAAGCTAAGTGGTATTAAATTTATTGGCCTTTTTATTGCAGCACCACTGACTTTACTATTTGCTATCGGATTAGCAGTAACAGCTCCATAGGATTGGAGCCCTACATATAGGATATTCCTGGCCTTAACCTATCTAAGTATGATAACCCTTCTCTGTATGCTGGAGTTGCTGCCTATCCTGTTTTAATCATGAGTAGACCCATATTACTCTTATACCCTTTGGTTATTGTGGAAATTACCATCTCCTGTGCCAGATAAGGTGCAAGTACTGCATTGAGTCCATGGGAAAACAATTCCTTAGTTAATTTGTCACAGACTCTTAGTACTGGGAACGGACTCTCTAATTGCTGGATCTGCCACCTACTTCACATACCTGCTAGCGTACCTGTATAGGTACATCTGCATGATGGGAATTTAACTCTCTCTCACCTTGGGACCAACTAAGCCAAGACCTCTACATATTTCTTTTCAGATACCATACTCTTTACTTTGGATAGGACCTCCCCAGAAATAAAACCCAGTATACTCAAGAGGAACTGCAACACCCTGTTTTAACCACTCTAACAAAAATGGAAGTTTTTTATGCCCTATGTTTTCAATCTAACAGTTCATGTTGTACCTACTGGACACTGGGTTCCACTCGATGCAGTGCTCAAAGTTCCCACATACACTAATATCTTCCAAATTACTCCTCTGTTCAATGACAACTGTTCTCCTAACTTGACCCATTGGTGCCATAGTGCCCTTGCCTACCTGGCTGGGACTCAGTGCCCTTACATAGATGTCTGTGCTACATGGCAGGATCAGACCTCTGTCACTTGGCAGGTACTGTACCTACCTCCTAAGGCTGTGCACCAGGATGTCATCTCCCATAACTCCTGGTTTGAAGGTGGCCCTCTGTCTAGCTCATGTAATGGTTCTTCTCATGGATTCCCAGACTCCTTTCTTGGATTTAAGCACCCAACCATCCACAAAGCATATGTGGTCCCAACACTCATCTGTTACCCTCTGAGGGCAATCCTGTCCCTCAACTTATAGACCAAGCCATTGCCTATTCCTGCATTGATAATGTTCAATTCTCAGGTCAATGTGTCCTTACGATGCTCAGGCAACAGAGAGTGGGAGTCACCATACACAATATCACTCAGTCAAGGCCTAGGAGAGCCCTGGGATTAATCTTCACGGGAATAGGAACAGCTATAGTCCTTTGCACCATGGCCTGGATTTACTTACCATGAAGTCACTCTGAAAAGTCTCACTGATACCCTGAAAGTACTTGCAGAAAGTACTGGCCAGGCTCTCCAAAGAGTACAAGGATCCTTGGATTCTCTGGCCAACGTGGTCCTAGGTAATCGTCTGGCCCTGGACTACGTACTAGCAAGTGAAGGAGGGAGTTTGTTCTGTAACCAATAAAACTTGTTGCACATACATCAATCAGGTACAGTTGAAATCAATATTAAAATTATGATCAGGCAAAATAGCTTCACTGATATAACCATAGAACCAACCCAAATACCATTTGGGCCACTGTCAAAGCAGCTATTCTTTTATTAACTTGGTTTCTCCCTTTTCTAGGCCCCTTATTAATTCTCACCGTGGGTTTAATCTTTGGACCCTACATTCTCAATATGTCAACGCGACTTATTCTTTCTAGGCTGGAAGCCATCAGACTGCAGGTGGTCATGGAAATAAGTCTGCCCATGAACATTACAGGTGACTTCTACCATAGACTCTGGATCAACCTGGTGGTTTCTAATGGGAAACCTGAACTATGTATTTCTCATCGCCCCCTCTCAAATTGAAGCAGCTAGAGCAGCCATCTCCCAATTTCCCTTGCAGTAGTAAGGGTTTCCTTATCAGAGGGGAATGAGACAGAAAAGGATATGTCAGTGGAAGTCAACAAGAGGGCAAGCACCAGAACAGCCATTCTAACACGACTGACACGTTGTGAATCAGTTCCTGTTTCTCAAAGGGTGTAAATTTCCATCTCCTGGATAGCAACTGTGTAAGCAGAACAATTGAAAGATCAGCAATGAAGGAATGCTGTAAGACTTAAACAGCACTCTTGCCCCTCCCAGTGCGCTGCGGTGGGTGAGAGTGCTGAATCTTTCTCTCGCCTTCCTTTTAAATAAAATTCCTACTCACTTGCTTACCACAGCTGCATTCATCGTGTTTATACTTTGACTCCATGGAACACTGAACCGATCCCAACTCCTGCCGGTAACACTATTATAATAATTGTTATTATTGTTATTTTTGTGGTACTGGGGATTGAACCTCAGGGCACTATACCACTAAACTACATTTCCAGCCCTTTCTATTTTTTATCTTGAGACAGTCTAAGTTGCTGAGGCTGGCCTTGAACTTGCAACCCTCCTGCCTCATCCTCCCAAGTAGCTGGGATTACAGGTGTGCTTTACCATGCCTGGCAGCAACATTTACTTTCTGAAAAAAGCTTTGGAAGGGTGAAATCAACTCACTACTAAAAGAAAATGTTATTCTTTTGTCTATGAGATGTAGAATTCAAGTTTTGGGAAAAAAAAAAACTGGTGGTTTTGGTTTGAATAAAACTAAGCATTGATAACAATGTCATTTATTTATAAAAAGTCTTAGAGTTACAGTATTGACATAAAAAATTAAAATACAACTTACTTATTTTATAGAGAAATTACAGTCTCAAAATAGAGGAACATCTAACACTCAGTCCACTTGCTTTCTCCATTCCAAAACTGCCTTAATCACAGTTACCCTATAAATATTTTATTCATTAAATTTCCCACAAAAAGGGGATACCTGTATAATGACTCAAAAAATGGGAGAAAATAAGAAAAGCAATTACAAACTATGATAGATGTGTGCTCTTTTCAAATTTGGAAATAAAGTTTTAGAGACGGTTGGAATTTCTGGAAATGTTCAATCTTGATGGAGAATGTGAAAGAGGGCAAAGAGTTCCCTTGTGGGAAAGGAAGGCAATACTTTTCTGCGTAGGGGGCAGCATTAAAAAACACCAAGAAGGGCTGTGTGTGGAGGGAACAAAAGAATCTTTCAGAAGATATCTGTAGGCAAATCCCTGTTAATGAGATGGAGGAGGAGAGATTTATTTTTTAGCTTCTTGAAAGTTTTCTCTCTGAAAGGTGGTGAAGAGTGATAGCCAATCTTTTTTTTTTTTCTTTTTGTACCAGGGATTGAACCCAGGGATGCTTAACCACTGAGCCACATCCCCAGAACTTTTTACTTTTTATTTAGAGATAAGATATCACTGAGTTGCTTAGGGCCTCACTAAGCTGCTGAGGCTGGCTTTGAACTCATGATCCTCATTCCTCAGTCTCCTGTGCTGCTGCGACAGCCAATCTTAGTAATAGTAATTTTGGTTAAAAGTGTGTATTTGTATAATTCTAAAACTTTTAAGTTTACTTAAGGACATTAATTGCCATTAGCATTTGTTTTTGATGCACCAGACTTTTGTTTTTATCATTTAAATGCTTTTTATTTTAAATAATTACAGGCAAAAATGTTGCAAATTTTTTTTTTTCAGAGAAGTCTCATATGCCCTTCACAGAGATTCATAAACATCAACATCTTACCACACTTTCTCTCTCTACCCATTATCTATCTAAACTTTTTAAATGATTGAGAATAAATTCCAGACATGGTACATATTTCCTAAAACTACAAACACTGCCTTACATGAATAAATACAATGATCAAAATCAGGAAATTAATATATAGAGAGAACTACTAACATAGATTTTTGCCAGTTGTCCTCTCTGGTGTCGTTGGCAGCAAAAGAAAAACATCTTTCTGGTGCAGGATCCAACTCAGGATCACTTGTTGCACTAATTGTAATGTCTCTTTAGTGTGCTTTTATCAGTAACAGTTTCTTAGTCTTATCTTCCATTACTTTGATATTTTTGAAGAGTACAGACTGGTTATTTTGTAGAATGTCCTTCAATTTGGGTTTATCTGGTATTTCTTCATCATCGGCATTCTTCCGGTTACGCAGCATGGCTGGAAACACCACAGACGTGAAGCCGTGGTTTTCCCAGCACATGCATTACTTTAGCAAAAGGAATGTCGATTTGTCTGTCCCTTTATTGGTGACATATGATCACTTGGCGAAGGTGCTGTTTGCCAGATTTCATCACTATAAAGTTATTATTTTACCCTTTGTAACTAATTAGAAACTTGTGTGGAGACATGTTAAGACTACGTAATACCTGCGTCTCTTATGCTCCCACTAGTTTTAACATCCATTGATGATTCCTGCCTAGCACAATTATGACTATGGTAATTGCAAAATGATTATCTTGTAATTTCATTACTTCTTCTACTTTTATTAACAGGAATTCTATTATGAGGAAAAGCTATCTTTTGTCCTATTATTTATTCATATCAATATGATCTTATAGACTTTTTAAAAAATAGACTTAATTTGCAATTATCAATACTTTGTTGTTCTGGATTTACCCCAGGGAGGGCCCCCTCCAGCAGGTTCCTGTATATTTTTGATAGTCTTTGTCATCCTTTTGTGTACTTCCTTATTTTCTGGCAGTCAGATATTTCAGGCTTTGCTATTATATGTTAACATCTCAAACTGAAACACAAACTTGTTTTTCTCTCCTATGTTTAATACACTGACATGTATTTGCTGAATGATCAAATCTTGATGCTTTTTTCATGTCTATTTTATTTCCCAAACAAATCAGTTTCTTAAAATAATGGCTACAAGTTTCTAAGAAATTGGTTTTTTTATTTGTTCTTTTTAGATATACGTGACAGTAGAGTGTATTCCGACAGTATACATACATATACTTATTCTAATTAGGATCCCATTCTTGTACATGATGTGGAATTGCACTGGTCATATATTCATATGTTAACTGGTATTCATATATTAACATAGGCAAGTTATGTCCGATTCATTGTACTATCTTTCCTATTCCCATCCCCATATCCTTCCCTCCACTTTGCCCTGTCCAATTCAGTGAAACTCCTCCCACCCTATTGTGAGTCAGCATCCACGTATCAGAGAGATATTTGGCCTTTGGTTTTTGGAGGTTGGATTATTTCACTTAGTACGATTGTCTCCAATTCCATCCATTTACTAGCAAATGCCATAGTTTCATTCTTGTTTATGGCTGAGTAATATTCCATCATGTACCACATTTTCTTTATCCATTCATCTATTGAAGGGCACCTAGTTTGGTTCCATAGCTTAGCTATTGTGAATGGGGCTGATATAAACATTGATATGGCCTAGTCAGTATAGTATGCTGATTTTAAGTCCTTTGGGTATATGCCAAGGAGTGGAATAACTAGATCAATGGTGGTTCCATTTCGTTTTCTGAGGAAATATGTATTGCTTTCCAGAGTGGTTGTATCAATTTGCAGCCCTAACAACAATGGAAATATGAATATCTCTTAGGGTTATGAGTATTTAATTTCAATTAATGTTGAAGATTTCATTGTGATTGAAACATTAAACCCAATGGCCAAGTTTGGGGACACTTCCTTTTCATTCTCAGGGCAGGGCAGGTACTCATGGTGGGTTAGCTATTTAGCTCTCTGATTTTCTCTCTTATTGTGAACTCAAAGAATGTGAATGTTTCCACTGTCCCCTTATCTAATAAGGATAATATAATTAAAATTGGAATTGATCTTGCCATTGTCTCTAAAACTGAATAAACATGGTCTTCATGTTGACACTGATTCATGGGCCCATAAGCCCCTGCGCTATCTTGAATCACCTCTGAAAACAGCACACAGGGGATGTAAGTGAAGTGACATCAAGTGCAAAGGTCTTGAGACAAACAAAACGTCCCCTTTGAATATAGACTCCTAGGATAGTTGAAATATTACATTCTGTGTATTTATAAGCTAAAAACTAAAAAGCAATTCTTGGTTTTAATTTGCAAAGTAGAGGGCAAGAATTGAACATGAGCCTCCTGGCTCTGAAGCCTGTACTCATAACCATGTGCCAAGAGTAATTCAGTTCAGTGGTCTCTCCCTCCTCCTCCTCCTTCTTCCCCTTCCTTCTCCCTCCTCCTCCTCCTTCTTTCCCTTCCTTCTCCCTCCTCCTCCTCCTTCTTCTTTTTGTACCATGGATTGAACCCAGCACCTCAAGCATGCAAGGAAAGCACTGTACCACTGAGCTACATCCCTTATTATTTTGAGACGGGGGCTCATTAAATTTCCCAGGCTAGCATTAGACTTGGGATCCTCCCACATCAGCCTCTCAAGTAGCTGGGATTACAGTCATGCACCTTTGTGCCCAGAAAATGCTATGCAATTCTTGGGCCTTCAATTACGGTGTCAATATTGCACAAATGATACCCCTCTTTGAACATATTAAGCAAGAATCCTAACTTCGGGCCAGAGATGTAGCTCAAAGATAGAGTACTTCTTTAGCATGTGTGAGGACCTGGATTTAGTCCGTGCCCCCCGCCCCCAAACAAATTTAGATCTGACAAAAAATGGCCACAAAACAACAAAAACCAGTTTCCTTTGCCTGGAGCATCTTGTCCCTATGCTATCAGTGTCTGCTTCCACTGTCCAAGCCCCTGCCAGTGCTGAGCACTTTCCTCCCAAGTGTTTTTCATCTCTGTGCTTTGGCCACCAAGTGAGAATCATCCGGGGGAGCTTATTAAAATGCAGAATTCCAATCCCACCCCTTGGGACTTTGAATAAACAGGCCTTTGGTGTGCCCTAAGAATGTGTATTATAAAAGTCATCCAATAAGATTCTGAGGTAGGGAATCTGAAATATGAGGAATATTTCCTGGGTGATGGGACACAAGCCCTATCTCAGGTTCACAGGGGAGGGTGAAAATTTGGGACTTGTGTGGTTTGGGTGGGTGAGGTGGCATATGCACCAGTCACTCTGCCTCTTCATGTCTATGTTATTACTGTCAGTTGTTATGAATTAATTATTTATTGATGTCATTTATTATTGTTTATTAACAGCATGGCAGGACACTTCATTAACATATCAATTTGTATTTTGCTGTAATTTTTTCCCCTTTCCAATTAGATAGCCAGACCCTTTTGATCCTTGGCCTCTGGGACTTGAAAGACTGACACTTGAAAAACCTAAACTCACTGAACAGGGTTTTGATGTGTCCTTGGAGAGGGAGAGGCAGGAGATACCCATGTGATGGCAGCAAAGAAGAGGTTGAAAGGGGACAGTTCTAAGCATGGAGAAGTGACAGTGATGTGGCGCTGCTTTCTGGCAGAAATGGTTTCATGGGGCCCTCAAATAAGTGGGAGCCCATCTTCTCAATGAAGCTTTGACTCTACTGTATCCAAGCATGGCATAGAATTGCACTTCCACAGGCCCATTCAGCCTTACACAAGGAGCTATCTAAAGATTAGAGACTTTTACCATTTGTCAGCCACTGTTTTAGGCACCGGAGAGTAAACAAAACTTTGGTCTTGCCTTGGTGGACTTTATATGCTAGTGTCAGATTCCAGTGTGGTCTTTGTAAGTGCCAGAAAGCCCCCTATGCAAGGAGATTCCATCTTCAAATGGCTTGGGGATGGGTTTCAGTTCTCACTTTGTTTTTTTGTTTGTTAAGCAAGCAAAAAACAACCCAAAACAAAACAAAAAAATAAAAATAACTCCAACACACACACACCCAAAACAGCCTGGGAAGATGGACATTTAACTTTCTTGAAGAAAATAAAGGCTCCATTTATTTTCCTACTTTTCAAAAATTTTTAATTTGCATTCATTTTATGCTGAATTTATTCTTGTGCCTTAAGTTTTTGTTTCTTCAATTTCTTCTGGGATATTTTTTCTTCTGCGCACCATCATCTCTGGTTGAGGAACAATTTATGCTTTGTAAATAAGGATCATTTCAATGCAGGAGGGGAACTCATGCACAGGTCAATCCAATCATGAGCTCTGTTAAATGCTGTGATGCATCTTAGGTTCTTTGTTCACCTGCGTGTGTTCAATAACCATAGAATCTACATCTAAACCTTAAAGTTCATCATTACTCCCTGCATTTTAAGCATTTTGTTATGGTTTAGATATTAGGTGTCCCACAAAAGCTCATGTGTGAGACAATGCAAGAAAGTGTAGAGGAGAAATGATTGGGTTATGAGATACTTAACTCAATCAGTGAATTAATCCCCTGATGGGATTGAATGGTGACTGAAGGTGGATAGGGTGTGGCTGGAGAAGGTGGGTCATTGGGGATGTGCCTTTGGAGTATATATTTTGTATCTGGCAAGTGGAGTTGTGCTTTCTTTTTTCTAACCATTATGTGAGCTGCTTCCCGCCCCAAGCTAGAGCTGAATATCTATGGAAGGAGATCTCTGTCCCTGATTCCCTAAATAAACTTTTCCTCCTCTACAATTGTTTTGGTCAGGTCTTTTAGTCACAGCAGTAAAAAAGCTTACTAAAACACACGTGTAGCAAAATTCAGCACTCTTTTGGGGTCACCAACCTTGTGCCCTGCCCTACTGTTTGACTTGAGCACACCTACCCATTCTACCATTGTAACACTGCAATGCTATACACACTGCTTCTAAAAAATGACACCTTTTAGATACTTGGTGGCTTTTCAGGCAGTTTCATGGATGTTCTAAAAGGGAGCATAAATATTGGAGACTCTTGATTTGCACTATTTTGTGGGGTTTTCTGGGTCAAGACCAATCACCTCAGGCTGCTTACAGGGAGTCTATTCCTACAAACTTGAGTTTGTGCTAGCAAATTCTTGCTTGCTATCATAGTAATGGTTGCTATTTCTTTTTTTTTTTTAATATTTACTTTTTAGTTGTAGGTGGACACAATATCTTTATTTTATTTTTGGTGCTGAGAATCGAACCCAGTGCCTCCCGAGTGCTAGGCGAGCACGCTACCACTGCGCCATAACCCCAGCCCTGGTTGCTATTTCTTTTATACATCTACTATGTACCAGGCAGTATCATAGTATACTAGGCATCTTGAGATGTTTCACATACTCTTAAGAACTCTGCTGAGTCATTTCCTCCTAAAGAACACACCCACTGACCTGTCCATCTAAGCATTTATCAATAGGTAGTATGCAAATCCTCCCCACTTGAGCTATATTCTTAAACTGATTAATGAATTAATTAGACTCATCTTGTGGATCTCTCCCCACTTTCCTAGCTTCTCTTCTTCTGCCAACTGTGGAGTGTTTCTCCCACAGTTCTTTGTCCTTCCTTTTTTTTTTTTTTTGATACCATTCTTTCCCTGAGTAAGGGCAATCATTGCTTAAATGTTATCTATGTGCAAGTAAGAACTGCTGCTTGAGTTCTGGACTGGTATATCTAAGAACATATAAGAAATCATCACTGGACATGTTGAACTGGAGATCATTTTTGCCCCAAAGTTTCTCCTAGGCTCTTCTTTTTAAAAAATGCCATATACATTTCTCATAGCATCTATAGTATTTTGATTACACTTAACTGCTTACACGTTTTCTCTTTTCAAGACTCTAAGCTCTTGAGGCCATAGAGCACATCTTATCACTTCTTTTGAGAGGGGTGTGTGCTGGGGATTGAACCTAGAGATGCTTTGCTGCTAAGCTACATCCCTACCTCTTTTCAGGTAAAGAAACACACAAAAACAACAAACAAACAAAAACAACCCCCAAACCAACAACTCCTTTTTAAGTTTTTGGACAAGATTTAAAGCGATATTTCATCTATCTACACTGTCTGACCTTTGTTCTTGCTTCAACATGACTTGGTTTGTGCCTAGTTGAATTGTTGGGCCAGCTAAATTATTAACTACATTCTCTGTTACACTCATAAGTGATTGATTTGGCAGATTAATTATATGGTCATCCTCTACACACTACATGCTCTGCAAATGTTTGAAAGAATGAATTAATAAGCCTTAGTTTTCCTTAATTAGCACCAGGATCTCTATGTATGAAAATATACAGTTGCTCATGATAATGCCTTTTCGCCTTAGCTTTACCTGTCGCTTGAGCATGGGAATTAGACACTTAAAATGTTCTCTTTCCATCTGAACACCCCCTTTGCTGTGCCCCTCTTGTCTAAGAACCTCTACTGTCAGGGTTTTTTTGGTGGGTGGGTATTATTAATATTGATTCAACTTACCTCGAGATTGCCTTTTGAACTCGCTAAATTGTTTCAGTTTGCTGTAGCTTGTCTCATTTTGTAATCATCAGAAAAATTTCCTGATGCCAGTCTAAAGTTCAAAGACTTAATAAAAAACCAAATAGCTTCTCAGTGGAAGCTGAGATGCAACAACTGTCGGAAAGACAATCTAACTCTAGATCACTCCCCAGTTACTGTAGATCGTCTCGGAGCAAGTCAGTTTTGTTTTACCCAAAACAAAAATGGTCTCCGTCGGAGTCAACGCCCTTTTTATCGCGGACCAATCGGAATCTAGGATCCCGGGCTCCGGTGTTGTCACTTCCGTCTGCTCTTCCTGGACCCGTAACTTCTCTGAAGGAGTCACCACCGTACACCTCCGACTGGGTACTGCTTCCGCGGCCGGGTCGGCTAGGCGGGAGGAATGAGCGCGGCGCGGACGCTGCGGGTGCCGGGCCGTCACGGCTACGCCGCAGAGTTCTCCCCGTACCTGCCGGGTCGCCTGGCCTGCGCCGCGGCGCAGCACTACGGCATCGCGGGTGAGGCCCGGGTGAGGGCGGGCGCCGGTAGAGCGCTGACTTCTCCCGCTCCTGGGAAAGTGCCTCCGAGGGTAGACGCTGCCACCAGCCAACGCCAGGGGGAAGCAGAGCAACTTGCCGGCTCCGGTTTCCTCGCTTGCAGAGCGTGGGGAGCTGGTCTGGAGGTGGTCATCTTTGCCAGTTCCAGTGTGGAAGTGGGTAGTAGCCCAAGCCCAAGTTCCCGAAGACCGCACTGTCTCCAGTGCCTTCTTACACACATCCCCGCAAGTAGACGCCAGGTGCGGATAGCGGACTGAACCTGCGTGACCCCTCTGACCCGCGCATCAGCACTTGGAGGATGTCTGTAAGATCCATTGCTCAGTGCCAGCTGACTGGTCCACCTTTCCCACAGTCAGTATGGAGCACTGGACGGAAACCTGCGGGCTGTGCTTTGTAAAAAGGATGCATCCGAGCCGACGCTTGGTCATTTCCTCGCTAATGCCGGCATGAAATGTATCACGTTTTGTGCTCACCTTTATTTGTTTCACGGGGAAATCATCCATGTGCAAACAGTTGTTAGAGGCTCACACTAACTGTGGCTGTGAACTAGATGGAGAGGCGTTGTTCCATTCTCGATTTTGCTCTAATTCATGACCTATCTATTGTTTACACACCGGAGCAATATACAGCAAATCATCACATAATGTCAGCGATCCATAGTAGTTTTTGTGTAGTCCTACCATTGAATTCTAAAACTTGATATTTGCCTTCATATATATATATAGTAGGCATATATATATGGCATATATATATATAGCATATATGGCCATATATATATGCTATATATATATACACCTATATATACATATATATATGCCCATATATATAGGCATATATATATACATATGGCTATATATATGGGCATATATATATATATATAGGCATATATATATGTATATATCCATGAGAGAAGTTATGGGTCCAGAAGAGCTATATATATATTTTATTTATTATTTATTTTCACATCCCCAGCTCCTTCTTATATATTTTTTTATCATTAGCTTTTAGTGCTGGCACGTCATATTTACAGTCTTGCCCACCAGTTAGGTTCAAGATTAAAAAGTCTGAAATATTGCTTTAAATCTTTTCCAAAATCTTCTTAAAAAGGACTTGTTTTTTTTTAATCAACCATGTTTAAAATGAAGAGCTTTTTTTTTTCTGCCTTGATTTCTGTAAAGATAAACATAATTTTTCAAATATGTTCTTGCTTTGCACAGTGGCATATGACTGAAATCCCAGTTACTGGAGAGGCTGAGGCAGAAGGATTTTAAGTTGGAGACCAACGTAGGCAACTGAGCAGATCCTGTCTCAAAATTTTAAAATAATAATGAAAATAATAAAAAAATAATAATGAAAAAGGGCTGGACGCGTAGCTTAGTAATAGAACACACCTGGGTTTAATCACCAGTATCCAAAGGAAAGAAAATATTAGTTCTTTAGTAAAATAATAAATTGCTGGTAAACAACTGATATTATTAATATTGTGATTTTATCACCATGTATTTGATGTTTCCCATTCATATTTTGTTTTAGAATCCATGTTGGATGTATTTTATATTGGCAAGGCAGGGTGATTTAGTACAAGGATCATAGATAGTCATGGGTGGTTTGTAAGCCTGAGGTTTCTCATCCGTCAATAAGGATGATAACCCCAGCTTGGAAGGTTTGTGTGCCTGGCACCTTGCTTTGTGAGAGTTGGCACTCAAATCTCTCTCCCCTTTGTTAGTGCTATGTCTGGATTTTAATCACAGGTGAGATGGTAATTTGAATATTTAATCATTGAAGCACAAAATGAAAAACAAATAGCACAATTCTTTTTTTTTTTTTTTGGTACCGGGGATTGAACTCAGGGGCACTCTACCACTGAGCCACATCCCCAGCCCTATTTTGTATTTTATGTAGAGACAGGGTCTCACTGAGTTGCTTAGCGCCTCGCCATTGCTGAGGCTGGCTTTGAACTCGCGATTCTCCTGTCTCAGCCTCCCTGAGTGCTGGGATTACAGGCTTG
>PVHX01017475.1:0-39933 GCA_004024805.1 Geosciurus inauris | reverse complement strand
TGGATGAATGCCTTATGTCTCCCCATTTATTTGTCTTTATCTTTTTCATCAGCAGTGGTAGCTTTCAACACACAGACCCTGTTCTTGTTGGATTTTTGCCAGTGATTCCTAACTAGGGGTGATTTAGAACCCAAGGGAAGATTTGGCAGCATCTGTAGACTTTTTTTTTTTTTTGGGTCACAACTAGAGGAAGTAGGGTATGTTTCTGGGATATAGTTGGTAGAAGTTAAAGACAATGCTAAATATCCTACAGATGACAAAATCGTTCCTCCCCTAAGAATGATCAAATAAAAAATGTCAATAGTACAAGAGATCCTGAATTAGGTTTATATCTAAGAATTTCCATTTGGGGGATGCATAAGGAGAGATGTTGTAAATAGTTTTCTTTTCTGAATTTAGGTTTCTAATTATTAACTACTAGTATATAGGTACATTATTTATTGACATATTGTTCATTATGTAATATGTTGATAATTCTAATGATATTATTGATATATTTGAATTTCATTTTACCATTTTATTTGTTTTCTGCAAGATTATTTATTTTGTTCCTGTTTCACCTCTCCTGTCATCTTTCATATTTGAACAGGTTTTATTAATTCATTTTATCTATTATATCTTCAAGTCTATTATTTATATAATTTTTAGTGGTTGTGCTAGGGATTATAATAAACATTAACTTTTCACAGTCTACTTAGATTCAGTATTTTACCACTTCAAAGTGAATGTACAAACCTACTGCCCTATAAGCATCCTTACCTTCCCCCTTTATATTTAAAGTTATTTCATGTATTATATCTATGTACAATGTACCCCATTAGTCAGTGATTTCATTTTTGCTTTTAACCATGAAAGATGTTTTAAAGAACTTAAGAGAAGAAAAGGATATTATATTTACATAGATGTTTATCTTGTAATGTTTTTTGTAATGTTTTTTTCTTGGTATCAGGTATTGAACCTGGTGGTTTAACCACTGAGCCACATCTCCAAGCCTTTTAAAAATATTTTTTATTATATTTTATTTAGAGAGAGAGTCTCACTAAGGATGTTTACCATTTATGTTGCTCTTCCTTCATTCTTGATATTCCCCATTTTCTTCTGCTTTCATTTCCTGTGTGTATGAGGAATTGCCTTTAGCCATTCTCTTAAAATCAGGTCATCTGGCAACTTAATTAGTTTTCCTTCATTGGAGAGTTTCTATATAATCCCTCCATTCCTGAAGTCTAATTTTGCTGGGTATAGGATTCTAAATTGACAGTTCTTTTCTTTCACCCCTTGAAAAATGTACTGCTTTCTGCTGGCCTCTCTAGAAATCTGCTATCTTCAAATTGTTTTTCCTTATACACAGTGAATCACTTCTATCTGGCTGCCCTTAAGATATTTGTTCTCTGTCTGTAGCTTTCAGAAATTTAATTATTTTCTGTCTTGGTGTTAATTTTCATCTATTTCTCCTTGTTGTTCAGATTATGTCATTTTAAAAAGTTTAGCTTATATTGATTTTCAGGCAATACATAAAACATAAAATTGTACACATTTATGGGGTACCATGTAATGTTTCAATACATGTATATATTGTGGAATGTTTAAATCATGTTAAACGTATCTATCTTCTCAAATATTTATCATTTCTTTATGGTAAAAACATTCAAGCTCTTCTGGATATATGAAAAATATAGTACCTTCTCACCTATAGTAACCCTAATGTGCAATAGCACACCAGAACTTCTTACTCCTATGTAACTATAACTTAGTGACCATTGGTCAATTTCTCCCCATCTCTCTGTCTCCCTTACTCTCCACAACCTGTGGTAACCACCATTCTACTCTGAACTTCTGTAACATCAACTGTTTTATATTCCACATATAAGTGAAATCATATGGCATTTTTCTTTCTGTGCTTGGCTAATTTCACTTAATATTATCATCTGTAGTTCCATCCATGTTGTCATAAATGACAGTATTCCATTGTGTACATGTATCACATTTTCCTTATCATCACTTGAGAGACACTTAAGTTATTTACATTTCTTGGCTATTTTGAATAGTGCTGCAGTAAACATGGGAGTTTAGGTATCTCTTTGTATGCTGATTTTATTTCCTTTGGATATATACCCAGAAGTGGGATTGCTGTATAATATGGTTATTCTACTTCTAATTGTTTGAGGAACTTCCATATTGTTTTCCATAATGGCTATACTAATTTACATTCACACCAACAATGTGCAAGAGTTCCTTTTCTCCACATCTTCATCAACCCTTGTTATCATTAATATTTTCAATATTAGCCATTATTACTGGGGTGATAATTAGTGATATTGAGCAGTTTTAATGTATCTGTTAGCGATTTGTATGCTTTCTTTTGAGAATTGTCTATTTAGATCTATTGCCCATTTTTTAATCATTTTATTTGTATTTTCCTATTAAATTTTTGGGTTGCTTTATATGTTCTTGATATTGACCCTGGTCAGATATATAGTTTGCAAATATTTTCTCCTACTCTGTAGGTCATCTCTTCATTGTATTGTTTCCTTTGATATGCAGAACATTTTTAGTTGGACATAATCTCATTTGTCTGTTTTGGCTTTTGTTTCCTGTGCTTTTGGGATATTGTCCAATGTTTTGGGGATCTTGTCCAAAAAAACATCCTTGCCCATTCCAGTGTCCTGAAGTTTTCACCTTTGTTTTCTTCCTGTAGAATCATAGTTTCAAGTCTTATGTTTTAAGTCTCCTCTCCATTTTAAGTTGATTTCTTTTTTGCAGTACTGGAGATTGAACCCAGGATCTTCTACATGCTAGTTAAGAGCACTACCACTGAGCTATATGCTTCCAGCCCTATTTTGAGTTGACTTTTGTAACTGGTGAGAACTAGGGGTCTAGCTTAATTTTTCTGCATGTAGATATCCAATATTCCCATTTATTGAAAAGACTGTCTTTTCTACACTGTGTGTTTTTAGTACCTTGTTGAAAATCAGTTGGTTGTAGATAGCGTGGGTTTATATCTAGATGTTCATTCAGTTCTATTCCATTGATCTGTGTGTCTGTTTTCATGGCATTGTTGGGCTATTTTACTTACTATGGTTTGTAGTGTATTTTGAAAGTTGATTCATGTAATGTCTACTGCTGTGTTTTTTTTTTTTTTGCCAGATTAGGAAGTAGAACAATACTGATAACTCTTTGGCTTCTCCATTCCTCCATGGAGCCTAATCCATTGAGTTTTTATATTTGGGTCATTTTATTTTTTAGTTCCAAAGTTTTCATTTGTTCTCAGTGTATTTGTTGAGACATTTATATTTTTCATTTGTTCCAAGCACATTCATAAGTGTTCTTTGAAGCACTTAAAGTGTTACTCTGAAATCTTTGTCAGATAGTTCTAACATTGTGTTATCCTGATGTTAGTGTCTGTTGATTTCATTTTCTTATTCAAATTGATATCTTAGTGGTTCTTGATATGATAGTTGATTCTTTTTTTTTTAATATTTTGTTTTAGTTGTAGATGAACACAATATCTTTATTTATTTTATGTGGTGCTGAGAATCGAACCCAGTGCCTCACGTATGCAAGGCAAGCGCTCAACCGCTGAGCCATAGCCCCAGCCCCTGATAGTTGATTCTTTAGTGAAACTTTGACATTTGGGTTATTATGTTGTAGGACCCTGGACCTTATGTAAATCTTCTGTTTAATAGGCCTCCTGTGATACCACTGAAGCAGTAGTGTTGGTTCATTAGTGCAGGAGGAAGAAAAGTACAGGTTTCTACTTCAGCCTCCTTGACTCCTGAGAGAAGGAACTCCTCTTTTCTGTTAAGTAGGGTGACAGTTCAGGCTCCTTAGCAGAATGAAAGACAATAGACTGGGAGAAAATATTTGCAGCAACATGTCCAATAATGGCCTTATATCTAGAATCTATAAAGAATTCTTAAAACTCGGTAGCAGAAAAACAGACAATCCAGTTATAACATGTGCAAAAGACATGAACAGATATTTCACCAAAGAGGAGATACAAATGGTCAATAAGTACATTGAAAGATAGTCAACATTGTTGTCATTTGGGAAATGAAAAGTAAAACCACAGGGAGCTATTACTACACACCTATTAAAAGAGTTTCAGAAAAAGAAAAATAGTGATAATGCCAAATGTTGATGAGGTTGAAGGTGAACTGAGTCACTTATACTTTGCTGGTTATTATAAAATGGTACAGCCACTCTGGAAAGAGTATGGCAGTTCTTAAAAAGTTCTACATAAATTTAGCAGTTGGTCTCCAGTGCATTTATCCCAGAGAAATGAAAATTTATGTCCATCCATATGAGAGAACGTTCAAGCATCTTTAACCACAGTACTCCCCAAATTGAAACAACAAAAATTCCTTGAGGGGTGAATGGTTGAACAAATTCTGGTACATCCATGAATTAATGCTCAGCAATAAAAATGGATGGTCCTTTGATATGTGCTGCAACCTTGGTAAACCTCAAGAACATTGTCATAGGTGAAACAAAAGCCAATCTCAAAAGGTAATATATTGTATGGTTCCCAAACTGTAGAGATCAAGAACAAATTAGTGATTGCCAGGGGACAGGGACTGGGGTGGAACAGGTGAGGTGGGAGTGAATCCAAAGATGAATCAAAATAAGTTTTCCTGTGGTGGTGAAATAGTTCCATATCTTGATTACAATGGTGGTTATATGAATCTGAACTGAGATAAAATTGTGTAGAACTATATAGACAAATATACATGCGTACATGTTAAAAATGTTGAGAAGTAGATGAATTTTACAGTTTTTTTTACAGTAATACACCAATGTTAACTTCGTGATTTTGATATTGAACTACAGCTACATGACATCTTTAGGAGATGCATGGTTAGGAATATGTGGATCTCTTTGTTCTATTTCTTCAAGTTTCTGCGAATCTATAATTACTTCAAAATAAGAGGTTTTAAAACAGATTCTCTTTTGGGATGGTTTAAGTCTGGTTCTGCTGAAGGTGGAATATTAGGGAAAAACAGTATTTGTCACATCACACCCTCAGCATATCAGAAGGCCAAAGAAACCTACACATGTCTGCTATTGAAAATATTTACAAAAAAATATAACACTTCCTATTTTATTAGTGTATTTCTTTCCTTTTGAAAATTATTTTTATGGGGAAACCAACAGCATTCAGTTATAATTAGTGGTAGTGCCATGTTCTTAGGCCTCTGATAATAACTACACTTTTTCTGCCAATAACACACAGGACAGATGATGTTCACATATTCTGCATTCTTACACGGATGTTCCCAAACTTGACCAAAGCCCAAAACATTTTCAAGAAAGTAAATTGGCACCACCTTATTGGTGATACTCAACTTTCAGCCATCGCTCATTGTAGCTGTGAAGATACAATAAGCTATCAGTTAGAAAAATTGCATGCTAGCTGAGCTATCATTTTTTCTCCTACTAAAGAAAGTATATGGGAATGCAGGTAAGGGAATGGTGCCTTATTATATGGAAAATCTGGAATCCATTTAACTTTATTTAAACTACTTATTATGTAGTTTACATCTATAGCTAATTTAAATGTAATATTTGAAAGTGTCCATTCTATAGTGGAAAAGAATCTAAATATATGGTCCTTGCCTTGTAAGCAAACATAGGTATGACATACTAGAAAAAGTTTCTGACTTCAAGTGTTAGACCTGGATTTTAATCTTAGCTCTGCTCAGACAAATCATTAAAACTTGTGAAACCTGAGTTTCCTCAACTATGGTGATAATACCCATTTCATAGAATTGTTATTTGTTTCAGTCCTCACCTTTATGAATGACACTTAGAACCATAGCTGACTCATAGCTGTTGTTCACTAAATGTTTTGCCACAGAAGGTTTATATGGGTTAAGAAGATAGTATATCTATATACATGTATATGCAAAGTAAATGAGAAATATAAAAGTGATAAAAATATCAAAGTATAAACTGTAAAAAAAGAAGGAATTGGAAAATGTAGAGGGTCAAATTGTCTGCAGATATCAGAGAAGTCATTATGAAAGAACTGGAATTCAAATTGGGCTTTGAAGAGTGAAGAGGTAGAGAGGAGGAGACCATTTCAAGAGAAGCAAGAGCCTGAGGTTGTATGGTTATAAGATAATCAGAATTGAGAAATTTATAGTATTTGGGACTTGCCATATATTGTATGTTAGGTTACATTTTGAAAGTTAGAAACCTTAAAGTTTTAAGCAATTTATCTCATGTTACATTCTTAAAAGCTTCCCAACAGCTGTTGTGTATTTCAACATTTTTGTTGAATGTTAAAACACCTGCTTGGTCACTAAAAACTCTTGTATACCTTACCTTCAAATATCGATTGGTAAGGTTTACATAACTTCTATCAGTTGTAGCTAAACGTAAACTTGTTGGCTATAAGTCATTATATTTAACAAAGATGGATAGCACAATAATGGAACAAGAGATGGAATATCCATGTTTTAATTAAGCCTTATAGAATTGTATTCACCTGTTACTAAATGTGTATCAAAGAAAGCTTTGGCAGGCTAACAAATTTCATGTTTCTAAATGGTGGTTGATATTTTAGATACTATAACTGCAGAAAATGTAGAATATGAATGATTAAATATTTTCCCTGAACAAGTAAAAGTATTGTACTCAATTTTTAAAATTTTCTTTCAGTGTATTTTCATGGAGATGTACTTTGGTTAATGAAAACTTAGTTTGGCATTCAGTGGGTTTTGCTTTGTATGGTGTTAGAGCAAAGGATCTTTTGGGGGCAAATAAATCTATACATATTTTTTAAATAATCAACCACAGATACTTGTACTTTATCAGCTTTTGAAATCCTTTTTGCTATGTAAGTTAAGTTTTTACCATTTTCTTGGTGAAAAAAATCATCTTTAAAGTGTGGCTTGAATATCAACTATATAGAAACCATTATACTCATTGTGGGTGAGACAAAAAGTAATGTGATACAGACCTTCATATTTATAGTAGGAGGGGCTGAGGTTGTAGCTCAGTGGTAGGAGCACTTGCCCCACACAAGTGAGGCACTTGGTTGGATCCTCAGCACCACATAAATAAATAAATAAATAAATAAATAAACAGATAAGTAAAATAAAGATATTAAAAATTTATAGTAGGAAAGCGAAATGTATACCCAAATACAATATAAAGCAGTTTGGCATACTATGAGCTCTGTAGGATTTCAGATGGCAGAAAGCACATTTTTGAGTGAGTGGCTGATCAAGGATGATTCCATGGAAGCTGGAGCATTAGACAAATTCACATAGCTTGTAAATGAACATTAACATGGCACTGTGATGTACAAATCTTGAAATGAGAGCTCTCCCAATGCCAAAGATTTTATCTTAACTGAGGAAGTCATTCTAATACCAGTAAATGGTTAATTTCTGAGTATTTCCATAAGTATTAATTTAAGTTTGTACTTTTATAAATAATTATTTTATGTATGGTGGGTAATGGATGTTTTTATGCTTTTAGGCCATGAATATTGTGGTTCCCTTCATGTTTAAATATGCTGTAGACAGCCTCAACCAGATGTCGGGAAACATGCTGAACCTGAGTGATGCACCAAATACAGTTGCAACCATGGCAACAGCAGTTCTGATTGGCTGTATGTGTGATTCTTTAATCTGTCTACAGGTGTTGACTTTCTTCAAGAAGGTTTCATCATATTTGAGCAGATGACCTTTTCACCACAAACACAACTTAGCATTTTGGATGTTTATTATTTTATATGAGATTTTCTATATTTTTTTAGAATTTCTTTGTATGATACACTTTGCAAAATTCCATGATAACAGTAGCATACTCTACATTCTAGAAAATAATAATATGAAATAGGACATTAAATTTATAACAGCCATTTCTAATAGGCTTTTTATAAATACCTTTTCAATAAGGCCAGTTATTTTCTTGCTACTGTTGTTAGCTATTAAAGAAAACTAGCTAAATAATGATAGATATGTACATTAGTGCTTTAGTAAAATATATTCAGTAGTTATAACACAAATAAAAAATTTTGAAAAACAGAATGAATCCCATGTGGCTTCATGCATTAGAAAGGAGACTGTGAGACTTGAGAGACATGAGTAGCAACATGCTTTTAGTTTAAAGCACTTGAATTTTCAGGATCTTAATTTTATCATTTGCTATTTGAGAGAATTGAACTAAATCAAAAATCTTAACAGATATTGTACATGTATCCATAATAAGGCCATATGGGCTATTACTTATTGAGAGTGTTTTAATTGGAAAAAGTCAGTATCTGAAATCTGGGGGAAAATAACACTGGGAAGAATTCATGGTGCTGGTAAAGTTAGTTTTCATTGGGGTAAACGATTTCTAGGTTTCTTTTAGTACAAATATTCTGCAATATATTTGTTGATTGAGTATTCATTGTACAAACATTTTCTAATCCCTTGATTCTAATGTTTTTACACCTCATTTTTTCTTTATAATGTATTACTAGATGGTGTATCAAGAGCAGGAGCTGCCTTTTTTAATGAAGTTCGAAATGCAGTATTTGGAAAAGTAGCCCAAAATTCAATCCGAAGAATAGCCAAAAATGTCTTTCTCCATCTTCATAACCTGGATCTGGGTTTCCACCTGAGCAGACAGACAGGAGCTTTATCTAAGGCTATTGACAGAGGAACAAGGGGTATCAGTTTTGTCCTGAGTGCTTTGGTATTTAATCTTCTCCCCATCATGTTTGAGATGACACTTGTCAGTAGTGTTTTGGTAAGTAAAACAGTCTTTATGGCAAGTTTTGTCTTATTAGTATTCTCATTGGCAGCAACTGAATATTTGAAGCTGCTGTGCTATTGCTTGCCCATGGTTTTGAAATTTAAATTCAGAAAGAAAGATTATGCAGTTTGTTTAATTATTTTGCCACAAGCTTTCAGGGGCTGTCCAAACTCTTTGCATGTTATTGTTGTAAAGAACTGTTTAATCCTACACATAGACCAGTAATTACATAGTGTTTGTGAAGTGTATTTTAGCAGAGATTTTTGTATATGGCATTGGATTGATATGCTCAGAGTATCTAGGTTTTTACTCACCATTGAAAAAATTTAAGACAATTTTATCTTTTATGGTTAAAATATGTATGTATGTATATTTTTTGTTCCTCTTCAAGCTTATTGTACTATTTGAGTATTAGTATTTAATGACAGTATAGATGTAGCAAGTGCAGTTTGACTTCCGTTTCTTGTTACCTAAAGTAGATTGTCTAAGGTATTTGGTTTTCACCAATTATTGACATATATACTTCCCACCTTCATATTTTTAATGACTATCTTGTGACTGAGATTTGCTGTTGGATATTATACACTGTTTGACAAAAACAGTGATTGTTTCTCATTTCTTCTTTGACCTCTTTTTCCAGTATTACAAATGTGGTGCCCAGTTTGCATTGGTAACCCTAGGAACACTTGGTGCATACACAGCATTCACAGTTGCAGTCACACGGTGGAGGTATGGTATTCGTCAGGGCCCAGTCAAAGTCCAGAAAATAGTGATGCTTTTATAACATACATTTCATGCCTGTGCAAATCTTTGTCTTACAGAACTAAATTTAGAATAGAAATGAACAAAGCGGATAATGATGCAGGTAATGCTGCTATAGACTCACTGCTGAATTATGAAACTGTGAAGGTAATGTGTTTAATTGTACTTTCCTTTACCTTTTATACTACACCAAGATTTGTTCTGCCATTTAATTTAATACATGCTATAAGTAAGAGCTTTATGTTAAGATAGGATCTCTAGGTATGTTGGACTAATACTGTTTTTCTTCTGTTTTAGACAATGCCCTTTCTTTTCACCTGTTTTTATTTGACAACGTCAGAATTTTACTTTCTGAATTAATTATAATGATCATAAATATATTGTTTTCTGAATTAATTATAATGATCGTAAATATATTGTTAGCATCTTGATTCAGAATGAACATTAAGCTAATTAGCTGGCATGTAAGTGCTTGACTCTCTTTGTATCTCTCAGCGTACCTAGCATTGTGCTTTTCATTGATTATTTTATTTATTTGTTCATTTTTCTATTTTACAAATAGTTACTGAATTCCTCTTATAAGTAAAGCATTATGCTAAGTGCTATATAGGAGAGGGTAGTAAAAAACTGATTACCATGTAATCCCTTCCCTCCCAGAATTTTATGATATACCTATACCGAAAGTGGAAGAGGTAAAGTAAGGATGCAGATGACTGAACAAAAAGACGTAATTTGTGGCAGAGGGAACAATTCTGAGTCTCAGAGGGTCTGGGGAAGTTTTTGTGAACGAAGTGTCATTGAAGGCTTTTTATTTTAAATCTGGGTTCACATTAGCTATGCATTCACTAAATGTTTATTGAAATAATTTTGTGAACTTTTCAAATACAACCTATCATAGAAAACTGCAGGAGTACCATAGTCCAGTGTATCAAAAGTCAGTTTGTAAAATGGAGTCTGTAGTACAAGACTGTATCCATATATGAAGTCAGGTGGAACTTATACTAATCACTTACAAAAAGAAGACATTCCAGTTATACTTGTCCATAGTTACTGTTTCTATGTGTTTTGCAGTATTTTAATAATGAAAAATATGAAGCACAGAGATATGATGGATTTTTGAAGACATATGAGATTGCTTCATTGAAAAGTACCTCTACTCTGGCTATGCTGAACTTTGGCCAAAGTGCAATTTTCAGTGTCGGTTTAACAGCTATAATGGTGCTTGCCAGTCAGGGAATTGTGGCAGGTAATGCATCTGAGGTTATCACATTTGATAGACTAGCTTAATTTTTGTAACTAAGATTAATGGAAAGAGTGTGTGTATTAGTCTTAGTTATAAAGGGTGTACAATAAAGTGCTTTAGCACTTTTGTAATACTTTCCTTTTTATATCAGAATGTGTTTTCTTGATTGACCATCTCTCCTTTTGGTTTAGCACTGGCTCTCTCATTGATTGGGATTACTGTTTCTACATTTTATGGGGCTACAACCTGAATCTTTCAGGAGCAAGTTTGTTTTAGTGTTTAGTATTTCTAATATCTCTTGTAGACCTGGAAATCAATGTCATTAATTCAGTGTTTAGTCCAAAGGATTAAAAAGGAAAAACATCTTGCTTTTAGAATTACCATAACCTAATAATCTTTCTATTACTATTTTCATTTCTAAAACACTTCAAAAATAAATAATGTCTGTGCCTCTTTTTTGTAACCCCCCTCTCAATTGGAATTTATTCATGGTGACATTAATAGGATATTTAATATTCTCAGTCATAATATATCCATTAGCTTTAATTTTTAAATGTATACTACAAAGAAATAATTGCTTATGTTTTAGAGAAGAAAGGTTTTTTTAACCTTCCATTTCTATTCTTAATTGAACCATTGTTTTTTGAATAATACAGTGTATAGATGGACTTTCCCATTGCACTTAACATATCCCAAGTTCCCTATATTACCTCAATCATGCGTTTAATGCTTTGAAATTGAGACAGCCTAAGAGTGGTTGATTATATGTAATTTGCAGTGGATTTCATATAGTAGGCTAAAATTCTGTCTTATACTGGGAAAGTTTATGACTCTTATCGAAATATCTTTTTTTTCCTTTTGCCATTTGCATATTAAGGTACCCTTACTGTTGGAGATCTAGTCATGGTGAATGGACTGCTTTTTCAGCTTTCATTACCCCTTAACTTTCTGGGAACTGTATATAGAGAGACTAGACAAGCACTCATAGATATGAACACCTTGTTTACTCTGCTCAAGGTAGACACCCGAATTAAAGTAAGTAATCTATATAGTACCTTTTCAAAAATATATGAGCATCA
Organism: Geosciurus inauris; assembly: GCA_004024805.1. Classification (NCBI taxonomy): domain Eukaryota; kingdom Metazoa; phylum Chordata; class Mammalia; order Rodentia; family Sciuridae; genus Geosciurus; species Geosciurus inauris. The sequence continues at coordinate 28,098 of PVHX01017475.1, read as the reverse complement.
TCTCATTATTATTGGGTTATTCTAGGGGAATACTCTCATATTATCATGTTAGCAAACTAATTTCTGTCTTGCAAGAATCAGGGCTGTCAGGTGTATTAAGAGGTTGTTACTTTGACTTCTATGTTTAAAAACAATTTTAGGGAAGAATTTTATACCTAGAAACTAAATTTTATTAAATTATTTGCACTTATACTGGATTTACATTTGATAATAATGATGCATAATATATGATTACCTTTCCTCACATCCTTCAGTCCTTTACTTACCTGCCCATCCTCCCCACCCCTGCAAAAGTTATCCAGCAAACAAAGTATTCATGATTTTTTTTACCTTAGCAGCAAGGAGTTTAAAAACACAAATCTTTAAACGCATACTTGGTAGTGCTCTAATTCCACTTTCATAAACCTCCTCCTTCCCCATTATTTTTCTTTTTCCTCTCAATTCAAAAAATATCTGTATAGCTATACTCTAAGGTAGTATGTAAAGTGTTTTTTTTTTCCTCTTCCCTGCTAGGACAAAGCGATGGCATCTCCCCTTCAGATCACCCCACAGACAGCTACGGTGGCCTTTGATAATGTGCATTTTGAATATATTGAAGGACAGAAAGTCCTTAGTGGAGTATCTTTTGAAGTCCCTGCAGGAAAGAAAGTGGCCATTGTAGGAGGTAGTGGGTCAGGGTGGGTAATTTAGTTATTTATAAAATTCTGCATTACTGATTGATAATTCTGAATGTGATTTTATTCTTACTCTAATGAATTGATTACTGTGGTTTAAAATGGAGTTTCCTAATGCCAATAGAAGCTAAATGACCTCTCCTTGTCTCCAATTTCAGGAAAAGCACAATAGTGAGGCTGTTGTTTCGCTTCTATGAACCTCAAAAAGGTAGCATTTACCTTGCTGGTCAAAATATACAAGATGTAAGCCTGGAAAGCCTTCGGAGGGCAGTGGGCGTAGTACCTCAGGTACTTATAAACAGAAAAATACAATTTTTTGGAAGATTTATTGGGTTGGCAATATGTAAACTAGAATAATTTGAATCTGTGGAGTCAACATATGCTAATAAAGTGGGGAGTATTAGGCCCTACAGTTGAACTTCTTTTTTAAAAAAATTTATTAGTGCATTAAAGTTATACAAATATTGGGGTTCATTTTGACATAATTATTCAAGCATGAATACAATTTGCTACAGTTCAGTCCTCAGTACTTCCCCTTTCCTTCCCTTCCTCCTTCCCTGTTTCTTTTTCTCTATTCTGCCAGTCTTTCTTCTATTTATTTATAGTTTTAAAAATTAGTTTATTATAGATCTACATAAAGCTGAAATTCATCATGGTATATTCATATATGTACATAGAATAGTTTGGTCAGTTTTAGTCCGCCATTCCTTACTTTTCCAATCCCTCTTCCCTTTCCTTCAACCTCCTTCCTCTACTCCACTGATTTCTCTTCTATTTTTATGAGATTTCCCCCACTTTTTCCCCTTTTTTGTTCTAGCTTCTGCATTTGAGAGAAAACATTCGAAGTTTGATTTTCTGAGGCTAGCTTATTTCACTTAGCATGATGATCTCCAGTTCCAAACCAAGAATTGCCATAGTTTCCTTTTTCTTTATGACTGAGTAGAACTCCATTGTGTATATTTATACCACATTTTCTTTATCCATTCATCTGTTCACCAGTTTCTGGGCTGGTTCCACAACATGGCTATTGTGAGTTATGCTGCTATAAAAATGGGTTTAGTTGTATCTCTTGTAGTATGCTGATTTTAGGTCTTTTGGATAAATACTGAGGAGTGGGAATAGCTGGGTCATATGGTGGTTCCATTCTTAGTTGTGAGGAATCTTTCTACTGCTTTCCAGAGTAGTTGCACTAACTTGCAGTCCCACCAACAATGTATGAGTCTACCTTTTCCTCCCACATCCTTGGCAGCATTATTTGTATGCTTGATAGTTGTCATTCTGACTAGAGTAAGATGAAATCTTACTGTAGTTTGTATTTGCATTTCCCATTTATTGATTGGATTTTTGGTATTAAGCTCTTTGAGTTTTTTTTTTATTCTGGATATTAATCCCCTGAGGATCAGATGGCAAAGATCTTCTGCCATTCTCTAGGATCTCTCTACAGGTGAAGATCTGTTACCAAAAAGAATATTTAACAAAAGAATAGGAAAAAACCTTGAATGGGATATCTGCATGATGGGAAAATTACTAAGCCTTAGGATGATGGCATAATAGAGTGGAAAGAGCACAGACTAGAGTCAAGCAAACCTGAGTTCTAACACCAGCTTTAAACCTTATTAGCTCTATAACCCTGTATCTCACTTACTTCATCTCTAAAATAAGGATACCCTTTATCTTACAGGATAGGATTATTATTACAGATTAGAGATAATAAGTATAATGTACCAAACAATATCCATCACAAGATTGTTCAGCAAATGAAAACTATCATTATAATTTTGAACAACTTTCAATATAATGAATTTATAATTGCAAAGTAATTTGACGGCCAACTTCAAGTTTGTATTATGTCTTGACCATCAGTGCCCTTAGTACCAAGCGCGGTGCCTGACTCATTGTAAGCATTTAATTAATATTTGCTGAGTGGCTTTGGTGAGAAAATAAATTCAAAATAATATCTGAAAAGACAAGAAATAGATAATCTTAAAAGGATGTGAGATTTTCTGATGTTGAAAGCTCATAGAGAGACTTGGGGATTAGTTGCAGCTAGCAATTATCATAAAGTTGATTCCTGAAACTAGAATCAAATCCTGAGAGAACAGATCACAATATGGAAAAGAGGGAGGGGAGAAACTAAGAAAGTGATTAGAGAAAGGTATGTATCTTGTAGAAGGTCCCCAAGTAATCCAACATATGAAAGTCTTTTCTATCCTCTCTTTTAATGAGAATCCCAAATTTTAAGTGGATATAAGTCACTTAGGGAGGTGATTGAAATTTCACTTCTTCACACACCGTAGTTATGATCTTAGAGGGCAATATGGGGCCCAGAAATCTGCATTTTTGAATATGCATCCTACATGATTCTGATAAATGGTGTGTAGACTCTGCTAAGAAACACTGAGTAAACTGTCAAATGGTCTGGATTCTGGACTATGACTGTATAGGGCTCAATTGTCCTCATTTATATAACTAAATTCCTGCCATTCTCTTGGGCTCTTTAATGTTTACCCTCATTCTTTTAAGAAATAAAATACTTTATTCACAAAGGAAAAACATGCACTGTCAATAAACAAAAGAAAAGATATTCATTCTTATGAGTCCTTATGCATGTAAATTAAATGAACAATGGTTTATCATTTTTTACCTATTAGATTAACAAGGATTTTGAAATTCATAATATTCAGTTTGTATAAACAGCAGAAAGATCTGTAGAGTGTTGGAAAGGTAACAGGAGGAGAGAGGAGAGAAGAGAAAGGGGAAGTATTGGGGACTGAACTAGAGAAAATTATGTAGATATTAAAATGGTTACTGTAATGAAGTAAATTAAAATATCCATCATCTCACATAATTACTAATTTTTTGTGTGTGGCAAGAACAGGTAAAATCTCATTTAGCAAGTCATGAAAAAGAGTTTAGTAGTTAATATTTATTTTACCTTTTCTGTTTTCAGATTTTTTAGTTAGTATTTGTTAACTTCAGAATATGAAGTATTTTTAAATAGTACTTTCTGTGTATACAACTTTGGACTTTTTGGATACCATCCCAATATGAGAAATTTTTATTTTTAATAGTAGATATATATATATGATTAAAATATTATTTGAAATGATATCTGAAATTCTGGTTGTGATTATGATGTTTAAGATTTTAATTGTAAGCCAGGCGCAGTGGCTCACGCTTGTAATCCCAGCACTCAGGGAGGCTGAGACAGGAGAATCGCGAGTTCAAAGCCAGCCTCAGCAATGGCGAGGTGCTAAGCAACTCAGTGAGACCCTGTCTCTACATAAAACACAAAATAGGGCTGGGGATGGGGCTTAGTGGTCGAGTGCCCCTGAGTTCAATCCCCAGTACCAAAAAAATAAAAAAGATTTTAATTGTATATCCTGGTTCATGTGAACTAATAGCATCATTTTATTTCACCTTACTAACTATAACCTTTCACCCATTTGGAGACTGAAAGAAAAATGGGAGATAAATGTTCTCTTTAAGTAAATTAGTGTTATTTTAATATATTACATATATATGTAATAAATTTTTTGCTTTCTGCATTTCAAGTCCAATGTCAAAGCTTCTAAGAAATATAGAAAAACATATTCAACCTCATTAGTAATTAGGGAACTGCTAATTCAAATAGCATTCTACCTCTGAAAATAGCAACAATAAATTAATATGCAAGATTGCTGAAGATATGGAGAACTGGCAACTTCATACACTATTGATTAGAGTATACTCAGATGCACAGTCATATATATAATGATGCTTTATTCCAACATTATAGTAGCACAGATATTGATTAATCACATTAATGCCTATCAATCGGAAAATAGATAAATTATGATATGTCCATAGTCTAAAATATACAACTGTTAAAAATAATGAAGTAGGCTTCTTTTATTAACTTGGAAAATCTTCGGGGTACGTTAAGTGGAAAGCCATTTGAGAAATAATAAGTACAGGATGGCCCCATTTGTGTTCAGGAAAAAAACATATTTAGGCTTGTAAATGCAATTTTAAAAATCTGAAATTGCACATAACAATCTGCTCATGGTGGTAGCTCTGGGAAGGGAAATGGAATTTCAGGGACGGGGTGATAAAAGGGGCTGTTATGTTTTATTCTTTGTACCTTTATACAATTGTTCAGATTCTTTTGGAATGAACATAATATATATGTGTCTATATATAAATCTACTTCAGGATGCTGTCCTCTTCCATAATACTATTTACTACAACCTTTTATATGGAAACATCAATGCTTCACCTGAGGAAGTATATGCAGTGGCAAAATTAGCTGGACTTCATGATGCAATTCTTCGAATGCCACATGGATATGATACCCAAGTAGGGGAACGAGGACTCAAGCTTTCAGGTGATCGGTGATTTTAGACCTGCCTCCCACTTGTATACTTCTTTCGGACTAATTTGTCAGAGCCATTTATATGCTGCATCTCTACATTTATTCTTTGTTCTAGTTTAGCTTAGGGAGGAAATGTATAGATTAAGGGTAGAGCAAGGCAGAAATAGAGTAAAGAATACCCTACGTGAATCTTAGTGAATCCCCATTCCTCTTCATTACAAACCAACTTCATTTAGTAGGTGCATACTATGTACAAGTTACTATGCTGAATGATTTGAGAGTTAAAAATATATAAAACACAAACAGTCCTGCTGTCAAGGAGTTTGCAGTCTATTGGAAAGTTTTAATGTAGGTTTAGAAAATCTTAAGCAAAAATTATTTTAAAGTGAAATTGGATTGTGGTAATTTGGTTATAACTTGGTAGTATAATATGCTTGTGTCATTCTAGTTCATGTTTATACTTAACCATTGCTCTGTCATTTTCAATTAACTAGCCCATCCTCAAGTTATGGGTCCATTTAGTGAATTCTAATGATCCCCAATTTACCAAGGTTTATCTATCTATAAGGTTTATCTATCTATTTATAGATAAACCTTCTCAATACTTGAATTTGCCTCAGGCAGCTATGCCACATTCTGTTTCCTAAACTTTTTTGCCTTCTACATGCCTTTGGAGGTAGCAATAGCTAAAGAAAATTTATTCTTACTTATTATGCATTATCTTATAACCAGACTTCTTAAAATGAGCAATTTATTGCTTAGCATCTATGATAATAATTCAGAATAAACAGGCTTTTCTTCTCTGAGTTCTAAAATCCTGTTGAATAGAAATAAAACTGAGTTGGTTTCCACTTGAAATTTGAAAAGCATGTCAGAACTAGTCCTTAGAAACTACTACTTTGAGGAGCTTTCTGCTACTGAGTTGATAGGTGGGCAGGTAGGTAATTCTGGTATGGAACCTGCTTTGATAGGAGAATTTTGATCTTATGAAATAAGGCTAGCATGAATATAAACTTAACCAGTATTAGACATAGGAGCCTCCTTTAAGACCAAATATAATAATTATTAAACAAGTAAAAAATAAAATAATACTTAATGGACCAGATAATCAACCAGGAGAGTTTGTTCCTGATATTACCAAAACATCAGGAAAAAAATGCAAGTATTTTTCAGACATTGATAAATTAAGATGTAATGGAAAAGAAGCCAAAAGGGACATATCAGTAAAGTACTATGTTCTCTACTTCCAACTATATTTTTATGTAAAAGTAATGACCTTAGACCTACAGGAGTTCCGGTGATAAAAGAAAGGTTTCTTTATATTTCACTAAATATGTTCACTATTTAAGACAAATATTTTATAAATATTTATTTCTATGAATAAAGTGAGCTTGTGTATTGTGATAAAAGGAATATTGGACTGGGAATCAAATCAGGCCTAGTCTAGATTCTGCTAAAACCATTTTGTGACCTTGAACAAATCACATAATCTTTGAGGGCTTTTGTTTCCTTTTAATTAAAAAAAATCTGTTATGCTAGACACCTGTAATTAATAACCAAGGGGAAATAAGAGATATCTACTGTATACCCTTAGTTTTAAAGAATAAATAGCATTCTGTCAAAAAACATCCTTGAGAATACTGGCTAAATGGTATTTGTTTATGTTAGGATATCAATTTAGATTCATAGTTTCATGTCTTTAAGTTTTCAGGGTGTTTTTTTTTTTTTTTTTTTGCAGAGAGGAGGGGGTACCAGGGATTGAACTCAGGGGCACTTGGCCACTGAACCTCATCCCCAGTCCTATTTTGTATTTTAGAGACAGAGTCTCACTGATTTGCTTAGTGTCTTGCCATTGCTGAGGCTGGCTTTGAAATTGCAATCCTCCTGTCTCAGCCTCCCAAGCAACTAGGATCACAGGTGTGCACCACAGCACCTGGCTAAGTTTTCAGGTTTTTATATCCAATTTGTGCTTAGTCCTGTTGGTTATCTAATATTGAATTTTTTCTGTCTGAGATTGCTATTCATTGAAAAGTATTTATATTATAAGAAACATATATAATGAGAGCATGTTTTTGGTGAGAACAATTATAGAATCCAAGTTGTTAGCCTCCCCCCATTTTCATTCTAATACCTGCTACATAGTCAAAATTTTAGTATTTATGTTCAAGGAAATGTAGTTTGGTAAGGGATATCATACATATAATATCAAACAGCTCAGTAGAATGAAAACTATTCAGGAGCATAGTTAAATATTGATGGTGTTATTTGATGGTCATAGCCAATAGGAATACTAGCAACAAATTATTTTTATGCTTTCTTAAATTAAAATTTTTTTTTACCAGGAGGAGAAAAGCAAAGAGTAGCAATTGCAAGAGCTATTTTGAAGGACCCCCCAGTCATTGTCTATGATGAAGCCACTTCATCATTAGATTCAATTACTGAAGAGGTAAATGATAATGAAAATATAGAACTCTTTAATGTTTAACTTATCTCTCTGTAAGTTTTAACAGAATGACTGTATTTCTTTGTATTTTAAATGAACTTTAAGTGGATGTGCAGTAAAGCAAAGTACCTAGCCCTTTTTCCCCATATAGCAAGTGTTGATGGTAAGAATGCCATTTCACATCAAACTAGCTGTCACATGAAGTTTATTTGCAAGCATGACTCCTTTTAGAACTGTGACACCTTATGATGTTGTTGTATTACCCTTGCACCTTGCAAAGTTGTACAATTTGCCTAATGTGCTGAAAAGAAGAGAGTTTTTGTCTCTCTCCTAGTGCCATTTAATACTCATTAATGTAAGTCATGTAAGTGATTGTGCTACTTGTGATACGGTGCTCACCAGAAAACCTTTCATTTCACTTCCTATAGATCAACTCATTGAGGTGCAAGTCAGCACTGGTATCAATTTGTATTCATTTTGCAGGAAATATTGTGAAACACCAAATATTGTGACACTGATGTCATGATACTACCCTAGCAACTACATTATGCTTTATAACATCTTTATATTATACTCTTAAGTCTCAACATCAATTATAATTTTATTGACAAATCCCCTTAATCTCAAACTAAGGATAAGCAGATATTGTCAGTTGCCTCCATTCACCTACCTTTTAATTTAGTACTTGATATAAACCTAGTGTTGAAGGATAGGTCTTCTTTCAGATTTATAGGCTGTATGATGTAATATTTGCTTAGGGATTTACATTTTAGGACACATTATTTGATCAACACCATGTTTAAAGTAATTTAATTCTGAAGTGAACTGGTTAGCGTGGGGATTTATATATTTGTTTTGTTTTGTTTTTGTCTATGTAGTGCTCAGGATTGAATCCAGTGCTTCATACATGTTAGACAAGTGCTATACCACACAGCTACATCCTCAGCCCCTTCTACTTTATTTGAGATAAGGTGTCACTAAATTGCCTAAGATGGCCTTAAACTTGTGATCCTCCTGCCTCAACCTCCAGAATAGCTGGGACTACACTTGTGCACCACTGCATGCAGCTGATTTGTTATATTTAAAGTGAACCTTATGGGGTGGGGTTGTGGCTCAGTGGTAGAGCGCTCACCTAGCATGTGTGAGGCACTGGGTTCGATCCCCAGCACCACATATAAATAAATAAAATAAAGATGTCCACCTACAACTTAAAAAAAAATTTTTTTAAATAAAGTGAACCTTAACTTGGACCAGATCCCATTTATTAGAGTAGGAACCTGCTTATAAGAACTTCACACTGAAAAATACTACCACAAATTAAAAGACCTTTCAACAGTCTTTATTGGAGTCACTTAGCTTTATTATGTTGCAGAATATAACCCTTTAAGAGTTTACAGAGGAACCACCCCCAAAGGAAGGAATTAGCAGAAGATTGGAAAATTTGAATGGGCCTTTATAAAAGATACAGAACACTCTGTAGGATGTCAGAGTTTAAATTCTTGAGGATAAAAATTGCAGTTTTTCTTAGTATTGGCCCTGTACTTGATTATCCGTCTGCCTTAGTAAAATACAGGTCTTCTTTTTGTGTAGCCATCTGCTCTCAATAATTTTATACCTTTAATAAAGAAAATGTTTAGAAGTAGCTGTAGGAAACCAGTGGCAAATCCCCACCCGCCACACTGCTATTTCCATCTGGCCAGCTGTACTTAGACCCAGGTTTCCAATTTTACAGGCAACAAACAAAAATGTATTTTTCAGACTGCATTAAGATTTCCTCAAGTTAAAAATATACGGATGTCTTTGTCTCCCCTTCCGTCCTCTGAGTTTGAACTAAGGAAGAACAAATATTCCTGTACTCTTTAAGTCTCCTGATATGTCTTTGCATGGTTTATTTAAAATATTCCTGTACTCTTTAAGTCTCCTGATATGTCTTTGCATGGTTTATTTAAAATTTTTCTGTGTCCTATCATTTGAGTACCTACTCATTTTAGTTTTGTTCTTGTTGATAAATGTATCTGGCTATGCTCTTGATGCCACTGGAGTTGCTGATTAGTTGTTTCTTTGGTTTTTAAGTGTAGGAAATATCTACCTTTCCCCAGACTTTCTATTTTAGAGAAATGTTGCCTATCTCAATAATTTTCCCATGACTATGTAGTCATATTTACTTTTCCTTTCTGCTTGATTTTCTCCTCCTCTTTTTAGTATTATAGGTCAGTTCTTTGGTTCCGGTATAAAACTTGCATCATAAAAGATTAATTGATGTTTTCTATGTTCCGATAAGAGATGTATGATTATTTTAATTTACAATTACCTAATGGGTTGGTTTTTTTTCCATCTGACTCTTCCTGTCAAACTTGCAGACTATTCTTGGTGCCATGAGGGATGTGGTCAGACACAGAACTTCTATTTTCATTGCACACAGATTGTCAACAGTGGTTGATGCAGATGAAATTATCGTCTTGGACCAGGTAAGAGATTAAATTTTAGTATTTGAAGAGCATTTGGGATTGTTATTAATACAAGAAACTTAAATATTGTTTCTAATAATATATTCAGAATTTGTGTTCTTTGGATGAGATTGAATCCTGATAAGATTCTGGTTTTAGCCTTTTTGTAGGAAAGAATACATGCCATTTCCAAGAACGAGTGAACTCTATTAACTCTCTCTTTGTTACAGCATTAAAAGCAAAAATTTGATAAGGAAAGCATTAAGTCTTCATGATAGAAGCAGGTTTTCAAGGGTGTATATGTAAAAGAGTTTTTCTTCATCAATTTTTGCACTGAGTAGAATCTTTGTTTAGTGTCTTTGCTGTGATATATATTTTCATTTTTCTATCATTGCTCATACCCTTGATGTCTAAAAGAAAATTACCGTAAAATAAAGTGGTCATTTTCAAACATGGTCATTTTTATTTTGTTTTTCCTTATGGAGAAAATAAGAAAATAGACAGCCTGCTTTATCTCCTCTGGAGGAATTACTATACAAGGGCACTATTGAAATGTTCTGAACAAATTAGAGTATCACTAGTGTGATAGGAAGATTTGAAAATTTGTAATGTTTTCTTTTTCTCCTTTCTGTAAGGACCTCTTCTCCCCATCTCTTAGTACTTGATTATATCTAACATTGTTCAGTTTTCCATATCACATTCAGCCTTTTCTATGATTATTTTTCCCTTCTAATAAGAATATCTTCAGTTTTTATCATTTTGAAAGCCTATTCACTGAGAGTTAACAGGGGAAAAAGTATTATGTGCTTTCTACATATTGAGTTATTGAGAGGTACTTTTTTCAGTCCCCTAAAACTTTTTATATGATATTCAGTGCTGTGGTGTATATATTATTTTTTTTCTATGTGAATTTTATACTTGTCACTTTAGGCCTTTCTGTTATTTAGTTTATAAATGTTTACATTCGTTAGAAAATAAACTGATTTTTCCAGTATTATTATACCAGAATGTCTTAAATGGAAAAAAAATTAAATATATTATCTCATATCATTGGCAGTCAAGAATCTGAAATATAATCTGGTGATTTTTTTTAAACTGGGTAATGATATTGACCAAATTAATTTTTAAAATCTGGGTTTTGTGCTTTTTAGTAAGCTTTCCAATTACAAGTAGTCATATAGTTAGACTTCCCTTAGAAATAGAAAATGATCAAGTACTTTAACAGTCATGGATTTGCCTATCTCATGCCATGAGTATCACAGTGTCTATCCATTTATATCACAATGTTGCCAGTTGGGTTTTAGATTATAATTGGAGCTAATTTCTTAATGAACACAGCAGCTAGATCTAAAATCTCCTTATGTTAATAATTTGATGGCTCTATAGTTGCTTGATTATAAAGATCACAGATTTTCATTTTCCAGTGAAACTAATATGACCTATATTTCACTTGGTGGTTAGTCACCTCCTGTGTTCTGTCAGTAGTCTCTTAGAGTATTTGTGTTAAGATGACATATCTAAGGGATATTTAGTTAAACATAGAAGATTAGACATATATGTTTATCTCTTCTCCCTCCAATCATACTAAGACAAATGCGAAGGAATAAAATAAGTGTAATGAAGTATAAACCCACAAATACAAAGATACTACGAGAGGAAATTATAGTGAACAAAAGATATCAGCAAATATGGGGAAGATGTTAAGTAGAGAGATAAATTAGTGCAGCTGACATAGTTGAATATTATGTGCCAAAATGGAGGGAAACCAATAAAAATAATGTTAAATTAGAACAACTACAGTGTGAATTTGTGATATTTTAAAAAGTATTCTAACTTTTTGCTGAAAAGGCCTAGAAGCAATGAAAACCTAGTAGCAATGAATATAACTGGCACACAGATTTTGGCCACTTAATACTGTATTCTCACTGAAAGGAACCAAGGTTCCTCAGAGAAATAGTTGATTCCAGGTCAGGGTGGGGAAATTAGTGAGAACGTGACACAAGGACACAGGAACCATTTTAAATGAGCTCCCACTGGCCAAATTTGGGATAATTGGAGCATCGAAAAGAATAATGACACTAATGAATTGTAACACACTGAATAGAAAACTAATCCCCTTCTCTTATCTCTTTCTCTCTCTCTTTCACACATACACATACACACACCAAAGCTGTTATGAAAACAATGTGTTGATCCTGATTAGATCTTAGAAAAAAATAATAACATTTTGGGGGGAAATTGATGAAGTTTGAATATGAATTTCATATTAGAGTATCATCATTGCTTACTTTTGTAGGTATGATACAGTTATATTCCCATGATGTAGGAGAATTTCCTTATTTTTAGGAGATACGTGCTAATGAAATATTTAGGGGTGAATTATAATGGTATCTACAACTCATTCTCAAATGGTTTGGCAAAAAAGAGTATATATTTAGAAAGTGTGTAAAGTGAGCCAGGTGTGGTGGTGCATGCCATATTCCCAGGAATTTAGCAAGGCCCTAAGCAACTAGTGAGACCTTGTCTTAAAATAAAAAATAAAAAGGGTTGAGGATGTGGCTCAGCAATTAAGCCCCCCTGGTACCAATAAGTAAATAAATAAAAATTTGTAATGCAACACAAAGCAAATGTTGAAATAACAGCTGCTAAACTAGAAGAAGCATATATAATTGTTCATTGTATCACTCTTGCAGCATTCAAATTTTAAAAATGGAGATATAAATAAATAAATAAATACCCAGAGAACAAGAGATTTTGGAACTGGAAATGTCATTGTTAAAATAAAGCCAAGGAAATATCCAAAGAATAGAACAAAAGGAAAATACTGAGAAAAGATGAAGAAATGAAAGAATTAGTCAAAGATGTCCAACATCTGACTAGTGCTAGATATTTTTAATTGTTTAAAAAATTATATGTCAAGACACAACATATCCAAAGCATACTTTTTAAAAATTCATTTAAAGAAAAACATTTTAATATATCACTACATTTCTTTCACAATGAATGTTTTATGTATATACTTATATACATGTACCCCCATATTCTTTTTTATTAGTTCCTTTTAGTTGTACATGACAGTAGAATCCATTTTGATATAATTATATAAGCATGGAATATCTTATTCTAATTAGGACTCCATTCTTATGGTTGTCCATAATGATGGGATTCACTGTGGTGTGTTCATATATGTACATAAAAAAAATTATGTCAGATTCAATCCACTGACTAGTAATAGTTCTAAACTAGAACAGAAAAATAGGAAAATTATCAAATAAGTAATACCCAAAGAATGTCCAGCAGTTCAGAGCGAGAGTTTCTGGATTGAAAGGGCCTACCAAGCATCCACCACAATGAATGAAAAGGAAAGAAAAACCCATACCGTGGTGCTTTATAAAACTTCAGAATTGAGGCTGTAAAAAATAACCTAAAATTTCTGAAGTGGTTGAAGAAATTGAACTAATAGAATACCTAATATAGTTGCTTATGAGGAAAATAGTGATCAGAAGGGTTTTATAATTCAGTAACAAACTTTGGAGAGATTTCTAATAGTGACCTGAAAATTAAGCAAATGGAAAAATAAGGCAATTACCAAGTCTGGGAAGAATAAAAACGTATGTGAAAATATACAAAGTTGTAGTACTTACTTAGCACAATAGGAGATACTTACATAGTCATAATAAAGTAAACACTAAACTAAAATTTGAAATATTACTTATGTTATTTGAAGAGTGAAAATGGGGCACTGGGAATATGAGAAAGTATCAGAGTACTGAATTTCCATCTTCTACAATAGGAAGTCAGTATATAATGCTAGATATCAATGAATCAAGAACTCTCTCTCTCTCACACACACACGTAAATACAGAACTCGGACATGGGAACAAATTTCAGTTGTTTTGCTTTAGGGGTATATTTGTAAAGGTCCAATTACCAGGAGTACCAGTAAAAGTGAAAATTCCTTTTGTCTCCCAACATGTTTAACAGTAGCTGTCAAGAGACAAATTAATTGAAGATCAGAGTTTGGAATCTATATCAGATCTATGCAATACTAAGTTTAATAGCCATTGTTGACAAAAAATAGCTTCTAGAAAAAGTAAAACATTTTATTTTTATGAAATCTTTTCTATTTCGTGAAATCTTTATTTCAAATTACACATAAGGCTTTCAGAATATTATTTTTAAATCCTTTAAATCCTTGTATAAATAACAGTGCTTTTGGTTTGAATATTTGCTGATTATAGAAAATATCACCTTTTAAAATGTTTAACCTTCACTTTCTGCCAGGAAAAATAAAAAATAAAACTTCAAAGTTTTACTTTCCTTAAGTAAAATGGTATTTATAGTATTGGGAATTCTATGATCTATTGTTTATTTACCGGGACTGGTAGATCAACACTGGAGATAGCATTCTTGCTTCAATTTTTCCCACTTATTCTGTGGATGAAGAAGTGGGAGAGTTATTCTGATGAATGAAAGTCCTTCAAAATCTTTCATTATAAATTATCATGTAGTTTTAGTTGTTATTATAGTTTAATAACCTTTTTCTATGTTTCTCTTGTGTTTGCTTATTAGGGTAAGGTAGCTGAACGTGGTACCCATTATGGCTTGCTTGCTAACTCTGGCAGTATTTATTCAGAAATGTGGCATACACAAAGTAGCCGTGTGCAGAACCATGATAACCCCAAATGGGATGCAAAGAAAGAAAAGATGTCCAAAGAGGAGGAAAGGAAGAAACTACAAGAAGAAATTGTCAACAGTGTAAAAGGCTGTGGAAACTGTTCCTGCTAAGTTACATGAGACTTTTTCTTCTCTTTCATTTTGTGTCATTTCACTTTGTTTTGGACTACACTTTGAGTACAATTCTGCCCTGAAAGCAGAAATGTTTAATTAAAACAAAAATCATACATTCCCATTTTCTATAATTATTCTTTTAGATAAGATTTGTTGAAAGGGGGATTTGAGTTTTACATCTTTCCCAGTGTATTGTAAAGTGATATCTGTATGTAGCCATAAATTATTTTCTTGTTACTGCCCTGATTATACTCATCACACAATTTTTGTTACTTTGGCTTAACCCCATTCCCCTTTTGAGACTCAGCATGCATTTGACATCCATAACTAGATGAATCCAATAAGTTTCCAAATTTTTGTAGTTTTTCAAGCCTCCTTTATGCTCACAATTTGACAAAAGACAATTTATTGTCTTTGTGTTGAAATTAAATGGACTATAGTATGGATTCATTGTTTTTCCTCACTCCCCCTCCAATTAAAGTACTTCATTAATGTGAAAATTGGATTTTAAACATAAAGTTAGAACTTTTCAGAAATAGACATGCATTTATAGTTTAAATGTCTTACCTAAGACATTTAATGTCTTATACTTAATTGTTTTTTAAGTATTTCCAGCTATGTACTTTCTGGAGGAAACCCTTAATATACATGCACATACATGACCTTTGCTATATAGGAAAGGATTCATATGCATGTGAGTGCACACACAATGACAAATATTCATTAGATGACCATCATTCTTAATCTATGTTGACATTTCAGAATTACTTTATTATAAGGTGTTATTTTACTTTTTTAGTAATTTAATGAGTTCCTTTAAGTCTGACATGACAGTCAACCCAAACACATTTCAAGTTTTAACTGGGGGAAAAAACACAATATTTTGCTTACTAGAAATAATTATTAAGATAATGATATATTTCACATAGAAAGTCCTTCTCTTAAGCTGGGCATGGTGGTACACACTTGTAGTCCCAGCTACTTGGGAAGCTGAGGCAGTAAGAGCACTTGAGCCTGGAAGTTCAAGGTCAGCCTAGGCAACATAGCAACACTCTATTTCTTAAAATTAAAAAATAAAAAAAAGTTTCTCTTTCAGGATGAATTTGCTTTAATTTGTTTGAAAGTAATTATTCAATTTGAAAGATTATTTCTCATGAATGGCTACATAACCATGTATAACAAGGTTTTATTTCTCAGGAAAGGCCCTAAATACTTATTTTATTGGTTTATGGTTCTGATGTGTTTTAAGTGATAATTTAGTATGAGAGATTATTATTTTTTTTCTGTTGTAGATAATTGATGGATAAATATAAACGTATCTAGTCTAGGCAATTTGATGAGTAACCTGAGGCCAGTATTTCATAGTCAGTCTTTGGTACTAGAGTAAGTGATGCAGGATCTTGGCTTTTAAAGTTGAAATGAACACTGAGATGTTCATTTCATCAGTTGCATAGTAGGTTGGCTTTCTTTGGTTTTTTTTTTTTTGACATGTTTTTTTACTCTGAAGGCAAATAGCAATAGCTGTTCTGAAAGTAAAAGAAGCCCTTCCTTTGAATATATCAGCTACATTACTGGAAATGTGGCTTAAAATCTAGAGAGAAATCTTTCATCTCTGTTAATTCCTTCTGTACATTTCCAGTGATGCTGGTGCAAAAGATTTAGTGTAGTTGCATAAACAAGCAGGTAAGATTGAAGTAATCATTAGTAATAATTTCTTTTGAAGTGTGAATAGCAGTGTTCAAAGAAAATTATTTTGTGATATGGGGAACATTTAGTCCAAGAGGGTTAGGAATGTTTTCAGGGTGGAGATAATTTCCCCACTAAGAGATTGCTAAGCTATTTTCTTTTCATGTGATTGCAGGTGTCCCTAGGCCACTGTGGTCATTAACCAGTATTTTCAGTTAATAAAAACTTAAATTACCTGGAAAACACAATTATTATAGAGGCCATAACTAAGTCTTAAAGACATTTCTCTTAAAACCACATTATATTAAGGTGGTTCTATACAGGGAAATAATAGACAGATTAAGATGAAAGAAAAGCTTCCTAGGATGATTCACTCAGAAAATACCAAGAAAAAGGGCATTTAATTATAACATACTAATTTTACATTACAATATTACATACTTACACAAAAGGATAACGTGGATAAATTTTTAAATTGGCATTGCAACAATGCTTTTTTAGTGTATTGGGATGAATAAGCTGCAGTTTTGAAGTTTGAGCTCTGAAAAAGGAACAAGGTGATAGGGTTTTATTTCTTAATATCCCTTTATTTTGAAGATTGAAAATTTTACTTTCTTCTTAAGGGAATTCCAGTTTACAAAAATTAACTTGAAACCAAGGTAATTTGGGATCATAAAAACTGGGCCAGATGCTTTACTGAAGGTTCTTAACATAGAAATATCTTGGTGAGCAGATGGACTCATTTGGAAATTCTTTGAACAGCTCAAGTGTAAGGGTCATTTGTGAGAATCAGAAAGAGGCCTTAACATTTGGACATGAACAAGCCCCAGATATGCATTTACTGTTCTTCTACAGGGATTTGTACCTTTTCTATACTTTAAGATAAATACTTTTGTCTTTCCCTTCGATGTTGACAAAGCTTGGTTTGTGAAGATGGCTGTTGTAAGAAAAGATATTTAAAGATTGTATGATTCCTTATTTCTAGATTACTTCGTCCATGCTGACATCTTGCTCCTATCTTTCTTACTTGCTGAATCTGTCAGCACTTTTGCCAATGTGTGTTCATATTTCTCTTACCTTCTAGCTTTATTACAGAGTATTTTGTTGTTAATTACTAATCGAAAACATTTAATATGTTTTCAGTTACAGTTTTCTTAAATTATAGAAAGTCTGTTCTTTGAGGATATAGATTCTGAATGTAAACTGTATAGTAAATCACAATATTAAATAAGCTGGTTAAAACTGGTTAAGACAAAACAACTCAGCCAAGGAAAACCTTACCACAGTTTTGTTGTTTATAGCAACACGTGTGGAAAATCATTACTAAATAAACATTATGTCTTTGTGACTAGAAATGGGTGATTGAAGCAACTCTTTTCTGCAATAACTAGGGAAAATTGATATTTTGTCATTTACACACTGAAAATAAATACAGATAATTAATAGATACTCTGTGAGTATGGCCTTATAACCTTATGCAGAAAGTGAAAATTTGGCATTGTTTCAGAGAGAAAGTAGTTGTTTACAGAGCTCATAATGGGGGTAAAATGGTAGCAAATTATAGTAATTTCATTAAGCATTAAGCTGTCATATTTTTGATGACCAATCAATGAAAGGCCCCTGCTTTCTCAGTTGCCCCCAGTTTATCAATTCTAATGATTAGGAAGGAAGCCTTCGGGTGGCAAAATGTCTTGTCTGTAAACTGTTCATTAAAACAGCATTTTGATTAGGTAGGTAGAGTTGGAAATGAAGTGTGTGTCTAATTAAAAACAGATTAGAACATTTTTGGTTAAAAAATAGTGAATTGTTTCAGTATTTCCTGTTCTCACACAGCTAAATTGGAAAGTTTACCAATGACTTCTTATTCCATTTCTACTTCATAAAAATCATAGGATTTTAGAGTTGGAAGAAATTAATTAAAGTGTCATTTAATACAGGGTTCTCATTCTACAAGTGAGGAACTTGAACTTAAAGAGAAGTCACTGAGCTTGCTAGAGGCCAAGTCAGGATGAAAACCTTGGTTACTAATACCCAGTTTGTTCTTTTTTATGCTGCATCACATTTGTACTCACAAGTTTTATTAAAAATAATTGAAGGGCAGGACTTTCAGAGTGAAGTAAGGAGCTCAGTAGGCCCTCTCCTCAACAAAGCAACAATTTAACTGATAAATTGCTTTAGAAAAAGCAGTCATTTAAAGCTTCTGAAAATTGTCCTAAGAGCATACAAGAAATGCCTTTAGGTATTCATTCATTTGAGATAATCCATTAAGAACTACTTGAGGACTGACCTGCTCCTTATCCTCCATGTCACTAGGCCCATGTTACTTGAGTACACTGCTCTGGAAGCTCTACCTCCCTAGTTCTGAGCAGGTAAAGATGTAAAAATAGTGGGGTGAGTATACTCTCCCCCCCAGCTCCCAGCTCCCAGTCTAAGGCTACATGTTCACCTTGGCAGGGGTGTCTGCCTGTTTTCCTCATCTGCCACCCTGCCCCTTCCTCCTCAGATTGTATCTTAGTCTGTTTTCTGTTGCTATAACAAAATACATGAGACTGAGTATAAAGAATAGTTTATTTGGCTTATGGTTCTGGAAGTTAGGAAGCCCAAGATCATAATGCTGGCATCTGTTCATCATCTGGTAAGCACCTGTTTGTTGCATGATAACATTGTGGAGGGCATCATATGATGAAACAGAACAAGCATGTTAGTTCTCTCTTCCTCTGCTTATAAAGTCACTGATACCATCATAGGAGCCCCACCCTCATGACTTAATCTCAGTTTACCTCCCAAAGTCCCAATCTCCAGATACCATTAACATATGAATTGGGGATTGCGTTTCTAACACACAAAATCTTGGAAGGCACATTCAAACAGTAGCAGAGTGGAAGCTCTCTTCCATGCATAGGCTGACAGTAATGGGGCCTTAATTTTTTTCTTCCCCAGCTTCGCTGGAGGTTGGAGGTTTCATTCAAAGAGAGGGAACTGGTAAATACTAGCTATTTCCATCCCACATCATGACCCATAGTAGAGTAGTTTTTTCACTCCAGAAAAAGTTTGGTCCTGACCCCAGCAGCTATTCAATGGTGCAGAGGTGCTGCCCAAGAGGAAAACCATGAGATAAGGGCACAAAACTCCATGGCTCTGCCTGGGAGAACTGACTTCATTTGGAACAGAGCATGGAGAACTCTCATCTCCAAGGGCATTGTTAAAAGCAATGGGGATCTTGGTTAAGAGCAATAAGGAGTAGTAGCTAGCACAAGCAAAATGGCAGAGCAGACAAAAGTTTAATAGAAATGAAAGGGAACCAAGAAAAGCCCTCATGAGAGCAGTCAACTATAGGGGTTGAAAAGCCTATTTGCATGTGCTGGGCTGTACCCACTGAGGACAATCAGCATAATGTGGGACAGACTCGAAAGCATTTCTGCATACATGTAGACCCATTGACAGGGCAGAAGCTTCATTGGCATAAGAAGCTTAAGCATAACTTTGACCAAACTGAACAATTAAGCGATGGTAAAGTTACCTAAGGGTGACTTCTAGGAACACAGGCTTAAAAATAAAATTGCATGCATCTCTGTCAATCTGAGAGACTTTTTTCCTAATGTTGTTCTCTCTTAGAACAAATTAGTAAATATGATTCAGAAGTAAAACTCCTTGTACTTGGATTTGACCCTCCAAGTACATAGACATCCAATAGTAGAAGATAAAAATCCTACTGGCCATAAGTGCTTGTGCCGATCCAATGGCAACCCCTAGATAAGTGAACTGCATGACAAAGATAACCTCACACTACATACTACCAATGACATGCTAATGAATCAAAAATCTCCCAAGAGAGGAGGATCAGTATCGAAAATCACCATAAGATACCACATGCGATGTCCAGTTTACAACAAAAAATTACAAGGCATACAAGAAAACAGGAAAGTGATCCAAACACAGGA
The DNA here is from genome assembly GCA_004024805.1 of Geosciurus inauris. Lineage (NCBI taxonomy): Eukaryota > Metazoa > Chordata > Mammalia > Rodentia > Sciuridae > Geosciurus > Geosciurus inauris. Next base: position 7,762 of record PVHX01017475.1, on the reverse strand, counting down.
GGAAAAACAAGCAATAAACATTACCTCTGTAGGGCCCCAGATGATGTGTGTGTGTGTGTGTGTATAAAGATTTTTCAACAGAAATATACATGTCTCCATCCATCCATCCAAAAGGAAATTCTGGAGTTGGAAGTACAATAACTGAAATAGGAAATTGACCACATGTGCTCAATAGTACATTTGAGCTGGCAAGGAAAAAAAATCTGTGACTTTGCACAAAGATCAGTATAGATTATGCAGTCTGAAATAAGTGTTAAAAAAATAAAGAACAAATGACCTCAGAGAAATATGGGACACAATTAAGCATTGCAACATATGCATAGTTGGAGTAACAGGTGGAGAGTAAAGCACAGGGGGAAAAAATTAGAGATGATTGAAAACAAATTTAATGAAAAAATATTAACACATTTAAGGAGCTTGACAAACACCAACTTGGACAAAGATCCACACCCAGAAATATCATACTCAAATGTTGCAAGCTAAAGTTAAGAAATAAATCTTGAAAGCAGTAAAAGTGGTTCATCACACAAACTTTAATATGGTTAGCAGGTGGAAGTTTTCATCAGGAATAGTAAAGGCCAGAAGATAGAGTGATGACATCTTCAAATTGCTGAAATAGTCAAACAAGAATATTATATTTGGCAAAACTGTCATTCAAAAATTAAGATGAAATAAAAGTGTTCCTAGACAAAAGTAAAATGTATTGCCAGTAGACTTGCAATAAATACAAAGGAAATTCTTCAGGCAACAAGCAAGTGAACCCAGACAGTAATTCAAATCCACAAGAAAAAACAAGGAGTACCAGTAAAGGCAATCATGTAGATATTTACAAAAGACAGTGTAATTGCATGTTTCCTTTCTTTCTTTACTTGATTGACTTATAAAGCATCTGCATAAAACAATATGTATATTATTATTTGGTTGGGGGTGGAAACAAAGCTGTCTTGGAATAATAAATGATACCAAATGATATCTCTAATCCATAGGCACAAAAGAGAGGCAAAAACATGTAAGGTTATAATATCACAAGTTCTTTGCATAGGATGTTCCCAGCTTTTTTTAATAAAAAAGTAATGATTATAATTACATATTGGGTTTGTAACATAAATGTGATATGTGTAACAATAATATAAAAATGGAATGGTGGAAAGGAAATATAAAGGAATAACATTTCTATATTTCACTGAAATTAATCAGTATATATATGAAGTAAGTTCTGATAAGTTAGAATGTATATTATAAATCCTAGAACAACCATTATGATAATAACTAGAAAAATATTTAAAACACCATTAAATGAAACAAGATGTTTTTAAAAATCCATGTAATCCAAAAGAATGGAATAAAGGAGGAATAGAAAGACAAAAAAGACATGAGGCATATAGAAAAATCAAAATAGAAGATGTATATAGATGTGTATCTAACCATATTAATAATAACATTAAATATTAATTCAGCAATCAAAAGGAACAGATTGTCAGGTTGGATTAAAAAATAAAGGTTCAACTATAGTAGTCTATGGGAGATGCTATGTATATTTAAAGATACAAATAGGTTCAAAGTAAAAGGATGGGAAAATAAGATGCCCCATGCAAATACCAATCATAAGAGTTGGAGTGGCTGTACTAATATCAGATAAACTTTAAAACAAAAATTACTAGAAATAAATAAGGACATTTCATAATGAGTAGAAGGTTCCATCCATCAGAAAGTAATAACAACTTTTAATGTGTACCTAAGATCAAAATAGACCAAAAACTAACAGAATTGAAGAGAGGTGGCAATTCAACAATAATAGAAAATTCAAAGCCCTACCTTGAATAATGGAAAGAATACCTAAATTTAAAATGATTGAAGGCATACAAAGAATGTTCTGTGACCACAGTAAGAATGAAATTAGAAATCAAAACAGAGGGAAACTGAGACTTCAGAAATACATGAAAATTAAACAATATACTTTAAATATAGATTGAAGAAGAAATCACAAGAGAAATAGTAAAATATTCTGAGACGAATGAAAATGAAAGAATAACAAAAATGTATGGAATATAGTCAGAGCTCTTATAAATGCATCTATTTTTTTTAAAAAGTATCAAATCAATAACCTTACCTTCCACCTTAAGAAATTAGAAGAGCAAACTAAACCCGAAGCAAGCAGAAATAAATAAGTTTCTGGAATGGAACCACCATTTGACCCAGTTATCCCACTCCTAGGTTTATACCCAAAGGACTTAAAATCAGCATTCTACAGCGATACAGCCACATCAATGTTTATAGAAGCTCAATTCACAATAACTAAACTATGAAGCCAACCTAGGTGCCCTTCAACAGATGAATGGATAAAGAAAGTATGGTATATATACACAATAGAATATTACTCAACCTTAAAGAAGAATGAAATTATGGCATTTGCTGATAAATGGATCAAACTGGAGAACATTATGCTAATCTAAGTGAAATAAGCCAATCCCAAAGACCCAAAGGCTGAATGTTTTCTCTGATATGTATATGGTAATTCATAATAAAGGGATGGAGAATAGAGGTATTTTGGACTAGACAGAGGGGAGTGAAGGGAAGGCAGGGGGTACAGGGGTAGGAATGATGGTAAAATGAATTGGATGTTATTATCCTGTGTGCATATGTGATTACATGACCTGTGTAACTCTACATCATGTATATTCAGAAGAATAAGAAGTTATACTCCGTTTATGTATGATGTGCCAAAATGCATTCTACTGTCATGTATAACTAATTAGAACAAATTTTAAAATGTTAAAAATTAAAAATAACTAAATTTAGAGCACAAATTAATGAAGTAGAGAATAGAAAATCAGCAGAGACAATTATCAAAACCATGAATTGAGTTTTTTCTAAGTAAGTTTTATTATGTGTATTTAGATCCTGCCATTTGCCACAACATGGATGGACCTAGAGGACATTATGATTGATAAAATAATCCAGACACAGAAAGAAAAATAGTGCATGTTCTCACTTATATATGGAATCTAAAACGAAATTTTAAGTCAAGTATATAGAGGAAAATATAAAACTGATTATCAGGGTAAGGATGCAGGAAGAAGAAATGGTGAGATATAAGTCAAAAGATAAAGTAGCAAAAATGTAGGATGAATAAATCAAAAGATATAATGTATACCATAAGTAAATTTTTGGGGGGAAAAATGTCAAGTCTTTAAATTAGCCAGTAACAAAATAATGAACACTCAAATTACTAAAATAATGAATGACAGAAGGGGCATCACTACCAATCTTACAGAAGTAAAACAATTGCAAAGGAATACTATAACTATACCAACAAGTTAAATAGCTTAAATGAAATAAACAAATCCATTTAAAGACACAAACTATCAAAGCTGACTCAAGAAGAAATATCCAATCCGAATATATCTATAACAAGATATTGTTACTAATTTAAAAGTAATCACAAAAGAAAAGCCTAGGCCAAGATGGCTTCACCACCAAATTTTACCAGACATTTAAAGAAGCACTGATACTAATACTTCACAAGGTTTTCAAAAAAAATAAGAGAAAAGGAAATCATTTCCACTTCATTTTATGAGGCTAGAATTACCCTAATAACAGCCAAAGACAACAAGGAAACCAATGAACAATACCCCTTACATTAGTAAATGTGGAAATCCTCAACAAAGTACTATGAGAGTAAGTCCTACAACATTTTAAAAGTACTGTACAGCATGACTAAGTGGGGTTTATCCCAGAAAAGCAAAGTTAATTTAGTATCAAAAGTTAATGTAATAACTTATATTAATGAATAAATGACAAAAACCATATTATCATTTCAATAAATTCAGAAAAAGCATTTGACAAAATGCAATGACATCCTTTCATGATAAAAATCCTTAATAAACCCACATAGAAGACACTATCTCAACCTGATAAAGGTCATGAGAAACACACTGCATTATACTTAATGGTGAAAAACCAAATACTGGACTCCTAAGTCAGGAATGGGACAAGAATATTTGCTGTTAGCATTTCTTTTCAATATTTTCCTGAATGTCCTACCCAGGTCAATTGGAGAATAAAAACAAACTTGGAAGACACTGACTTTCCAATTGCCAAACAATCCAAAGGCACAGTAATCAAGATATATGTGGTACTGGCATAAGAATAGAAATATACATCAGTGGAATAGAATTTAGAGTTCAGAAATAAACTCTTTCATCTAGGGTGAGTTGATAAGTTTGCTGAGATCATTCAATGAGGAAAGAACATTTTCTTTAACAAAGAGTTCTAGGATAACTATATATCTACATGCAAAAGATTGAAGATGGACTGCATGCCATGTATAAAAATGAACTCAACATGATCATAAGCCTAAATATAAGAGCTCAAACAACATAAAATCTTAAAACATGGAAGTAAATCTTCATGACCTTGAGTTAAGCAATAGTTTCTTGGAATTGACACCAACATCACAAGCGTCACAAGAGAAAATAAATAAATTGAACATCATCAAAGTTAGCAACTTTTGTACTTCATATGATACTGTAAAAAAAGTAAAGTTGGGCTGAGGTGGTGACTCAGTGGTAAAGTGCTTGACTCGCATGTGTGAGGCACTGGGTTCGATCCTCAGCACCACATAAAAATAAATATATTTTTTTAAAAAAGTAAAGTCAACCCTTAGAATGGGAGAAAATCATATCTCCCAAAGGGAGCTGTATCCTGAATGTATAAAGAATATATAATTATAACTCAAGAATAATAAAAAGTTAATAACCCAGTAAAAGGAGGAAGATCTAAATGGGAATTCTACAAAGACATACAAATGGCCAATAAGCACTTGAAAAGATGTTCAGCCTCATTAATCATTAGTGAAATGCAAATCAAACCAATTGGTACCACTTCACACACACTAGGGATGATTATAATCAGAAAGACAGATAATAAGAATGTTGGCAAGAATGTGGAGAAATTGGAACCTTTATGCATTGCCGGTGGGAACATAAAAGTGGTGCAATTGCTTTTGAAAACAAACTGTTCTCCAAACTTTAGAGTTACTATATAACCCAGAAGGTTCACTCCTAGGTATATTATTTGGTAATGGAAAAGAATGAAGTAGTAATACATGCTGTAGCATTGATTAACCTTGAAACATGCTAAGTCAACTTCTGTTCCTGAATATGCAAATAGAGGTAGAAGGTAGATTAGTGCTTGCCTAGGGTTGGGAGTGGGGTGGGAGTTTGTTGCCGAGGATTGGGGAGTTACTGCTAATTGGTATGGTGTAAGTATATGGACAATAGCCTGTGTTGCCATGCTTTTCATGATAAATGTGTTTTGTACATATCCTGACATGGTGGTAAGTTGCTGGTATTTCTGAATTCTAAGAACTCATGCCATTGAAATAAGAAATTGGAATCCTCAAGCAGTTTTTCTTTGAGTTTTAATTATAGGAGGCTCCAGCTGCTATTTCCAAAGGTTCATTTACCGTGCTTAAAATATTTTTAATGATGATGATTTAAAAAAAAAAAGAAAAGCCTCTACAGATGCTGCCCTTAACTGTAGTCATGAAAAATGAAGAAAAACCCCATCTTCCACTAGTAATATTACATGCCAGGTTGTCTATAAAGATGAGGGGCTGCATAAATGAGAAGCTGCAACTTTATACATAGAATGCTATTGTAAAGACTGTAGTCAATAATTTCATAGTTGTGTAGAATATAACAGTAGCAGGAAATCTAAGATGGATTAGTCCAGGGATGAACAAACTTCTTCATAAAGGTACAGATAGTCAATATTGAGACTTTGTTGGCCAAATGGTCTTTGTCACAACTACTTGACTCTGCCTTTGTAGTCCAGATACAGCCCATAAATAATACACAAACGAATGAAAGTGGGTGTGTTCCAATAAAACTTTACTTATAAAAGCACCTTCCATTCCCCAGATTTCTGTTTAGGTAATTGAGGCACATAGAGGTACATGTATCTACTTCAGTCAAGTTTACAAAACTGTTCAATGGCAGAACTAGGACTACAGTTCAATTCAGTCTCTTTTTCACTATGCCATGTTTAAGCAGTCAGAAAAAAGGGGACTCCTTTGTTCTCAGTAATCTGATCATATGTTTCCCCAATTTGAATCTGTTATTTCTTTCAGTCTAGTGGAGTAATTGAAATGTATAATAAATGTTTTTTCTCCTTTTGGTCACTTTGTACTGATTCTGAAAAATATATAAATTGATTTAGTATCCAGGTATGCAGCATTATATTTTGTTTTTGGATGTGTATTTAAAGAATGAATATTGCATTCTGCTCAGGGAATGTATAGTATAATAGGGAGTGTGATATTAATTTTAGAGTGCTTTGAAAATCAAAACAGCACAAGTCCAGATAACCAGCACATATATTTTTTAAAAAAATGAATTTGTAACCCAAAGAGCTGTCGTAGAACTCTAGCTTTTTCACTGGCTGATTGTAGTGTCTAGTTCCTTAAGCTGACCTAGCTGCAGTTTCCTCCTCCATAAAATGGAGATAATAAATCTTTTTTCATAGAATTCTAGTGAGATTTAAATGAGATAATGAATGTGAGATTACTTGCAAGTTGTGATGTACTATGCATATGAAAGGACTCATTGTTTCCTAGCTAATGAGGAAACAGGCCTAATTTTGTGCTTATCTCTACCCTTCTACATGGTTTTGAGAGCTATGCATAAGTAGTCACAGGTAATTTTCTAAGTTGACAGGAATGAATTCAGCTGCTAAAGGAATAAGTGTTCTGTGTGAATTTGTGGAATTTATGTACCAGAGTGTGCTAAAAAACTGGAAAATACAGACTATCTGCTGTTGATTTATAGACTAAGAATAGCAATTAGTTTGACAAGATTGTTAATTCAACCAAAGTTAGGCCATTTGACCCCTCCTAAATGATTTATAAAAGTGATTCTTCTTCATTTATTCAAAGCATTTCTCCTTATGAACATTTCAGCTACCATCTTCAGGAGTTGCAGGCCATGGATCGTAATCATTTTTTACTTTTTGTACTCAAAAGATGATGCTGTGGTCTGGATATGATTTTATTGTGTCTCCTTAAATTGTCATTGAAGTCTTGGGTCCCAGGGTGGTAGTATTGGGAGATATAGTGGAACCTTTAAGAGGTGGGGCCTTGTAGGAAGTCTTTAGGTCACTAAGGGCATGAGGTAGTTCTCAGGAGTGATTGTTGTAAAAGGAACAAGCCCAGCCCACCAGATCTGTTTTCTGGATCTAGATACAATTTGCTTGCTCCTGCATGGACTCCCACCATTACCATCTACTATGATGTGATACAGCCCTCACAAGAACTGAGCTGATGCAGACACCATGCCCTTGAACCTCCAAGACTTTGAGGTTAAATAAATAAAAAATAAATCTTTTCTCTTTATGAGGTCAGCAGCCTCAAGTATTTCATTGTAGTAATGCAAAGATGAAAATATAGAACATTTCACAAGAAAACATATTGAGCTTTCAGTATTAAAAGAAAAATAGTGTGTTTTTACTGTCCTGTCATAGGATAAATATTGTCAAAGCATTCAGGTGTCATACTAAGGGAGCAGTTCTCACTTCTCTCACCCTTTAAAATTGCATCCATGTAAGGCACACTAAAACATTACTGGTGGGACTGCAAATTGGTGCAGCCAATCTGGAAAGCAGTATGGAGATCCCTTAGAAAACTTGGAATGGAACCACCATTTGAGCCTGCTATCCCACTCCTCGGTCTATACCCAGAAGACTTAAAAACAGCACACTACAG